>JAAXNX010002997.1:0-11807 GCA_036491905.1 Folsomia manolachei
CCAAAGAAAAAGCAGTGTCATTTCCAGTTTAGTTTGCGACCAAGCCGATTTCGAAGGATTACAGACTTTCCACCTTATGACCCGGGTATTTATACGAGGCCAGAGAGACAACCCATCCAAAATCCCACATCCAACCCATCCTGCCAAATATATCATCAACTCCTGTTACAACATTGCCTTAATTCAGCCCTTGAGTAAACCCATTTCCAGCAAGTAGCAGAATGGAGCAAGTGTCAGTAGCTAGTTTGGTAGAAACTAAAACCTCGAAGGATTATTAGTTGAGGAAGAGTGAAAGGCAGAGCAGTTCCGAGCCAATGGGGTGGATTGATAGGCGTTCAGAAGAAAGCAGAGCAAGAGCAAACCGCAGTCTTGCCTTCATGCCATGGATTCAATCCATCCCAACTGCCATGACTTTGGAACATTGTGCTTGGTTTGTGGGTGGGATTGGGTAGGTTTGCTGGAAAGACTTTTACTTTACTTGAAGCACTTGATGGGATGCTTGACTGACTTTTTGGTGGAAATTAAGCATGTGGGTGGATAAATGAAATTCAATTCTTTGTCAATACTGCTTTGAGAGAATGTGATATGGAATAAATAAGAGATGCGAAACCATTGTTCATTAATCGTGATAACAAGTGAATGAAAAAATATGCTTTGGTTTCAAAAATATGATCAAGTGAAAGTTTTCTACATTTTAAAAATTGTTTTAAAGTAGAAACATTTAGTTTTGTATACTTGGTTAACGTTCATAAGTGACCCTATAACTTCAAGGAACCCTTTCAACACCAAAATATAATACGTAAATGTAACCCTTTTCCAGGGCATGATGGTCCTGCTCTGCTTTCCCTTTACACGGTTTGACTGCATCCAAACTAAACTCCAGTCCAGCTCTCTTTTGTCGTGTAAAGCCTTAGCTCCACCCTTTCATCCACTCTGGTTGGTTGTGGTCCAATTATCAATGGAAATGGCTTCGTCCCTTGGGAATGCCTATCTTTCTCCGCACTCGGTCGGTCCTCTTTTCTATTAAACCAAGACCAACCCGTCACTCTGGCATACTTATAATTGAACTGTGATCCTTGGTGAAATGGACACTTCACTCAGAGCGTTGCAACTTTTATCCAACACACTAAAATTGAATATTGTAGGAAAATATGACATCATACAATCTTTGGTCAAAAGCTGACTTAACGAAAATTTATTGCGGGTCGCACATATTCCGTATTAGATCCCAAAACTACTTGTTAAACTTGTCTAATGCCTCCGACATTGTGTGTCCATTGGAAATTGATTTAGCTGGAAAAGCCACGTCTTTCCTTACCAACCACTGTGCCATTTACCGTAGAAGGGACATGAACCACACCAACCAACCTTTCACAGAGATGCTCATATCTTTCCATTTAATTACTTGGGAAAAGTGGATGAAGAGGCAGTTCTACTCTTCAACTTGTCTCTGGTTCGAGTAGATAAGCCCACGAGCACAGGCCACCAATTCCAATTATGAGAGATTCAAACTTTCTTCGACTTTCTCTTCAAAGTTCAGCAAGCTTTCTCTGACACCCATTAAGGCCCGTTCACGTCCTGGAACCGTATTTTAGGTTGTGGTTGGAAAACTGTGGCAGAGGAAATCAAGGGTTGATTAAATTCTGCAGGGAAAGTAAAGGGTGAGAGTTAGTAAATAATCCACCTGGGCATTGTTATCACAAATGTGAAATCTTTTGTGAGTAGGATGGGATGGATGCCTGATTTCTGTGGAATGGGAAATTTAGTTGGATTTCACAAATATCATATCGTAACAAACCAAGTTTTCAATTAAATGTAATAATCCGAGAGTTTGGTTGGGCCTTATTATCCCCACGCTTGGGTGATCCGATTCTATTAAATGGTTAGCTGGAACCTTGGCAGAGGCATCATATTTTAATCAGCATCTGACAAGTTTGGAAAATTTCAACCTAAAATGGGTACCTCCCTAAATGTATCCTTATTTTGGGTTTATGTAGCANTTCTATTAAATGGTTAGCTGGAACCTTGGCAGAGGCATCATATTTTAATCAGCATCTGACAAGTTTGGAAAATTTCAACCTAAAATGGGTACCTCCCTAAATGTATCCTTATTTTGGGTTTATGTAGCAGGTGTGTATACTCTAAACCAGCTATTTTGTATTACATTCCAAATTACGCAGATAACCAGCATAAAACAAAAAAACATTGTCAAATCTGTTTACCCGATCAAATTTCCGGTACCGTACTTTTCCCCCAAACTCTGCCACATGTAATGTATGCGTCTAATACTATGATATGGATCAAGGCTCATCTAATTCAATCTATCATGAAATTATGTCCATCAAACAAATAACTGAGTTTATTATCAATTATTCTTCAGCAACTTCCATGCGTGGTTGCATCGCAGTCCTAGAATATGAAAAGTTGACACATTCTGACAGTCTTGCTTGTGTTTTACATCGGCTCATGTCAACCCGCAATTTGTTCACCTGACATTAAATTGACCAACAGTTTATGAATCCTTCCGGAAATTGTCTACTTTATTTTCGTTCCTTTATCCTTCCATAAAAACAGGTCGGAAATCGAGGCGAGCTACAAATTAATCCCGGGTTAAAATAAAATATTCATCCCTCTGTCAACTGTTTTGTCCCATTTACAACTGACAGGGATCCTATTATCAGTTATGGTATCGGTATCGTTCATACGTCCCAATAAAAAGTGAAGAGTTCTACCAACCAAGTTAAATGGATAAATGGAACTAAACCAATGTTAAACATGCGATTAAGCATGTCAGTCCTTACTCATGTCACACATATCATCTAATCAAATACCAAAATCCTTTCCTGAGCCCTTCCCAACTGTTTATTTCACCCTTCCACAAATTCTAAAATGCATCCAACTTGCTAGCACACTAGCGTATGTTACATTTTATTTTGTGTCTTCCCCACCAGTGGGAAAGGGCACAGCATAACCCGGAGGTCTGGGTGAAAGTCACACTTGGTTGACGATCCCAATTACACCGGACAAAGGGAAGGGATTAAAGTGAAGAGGGATAAAATAATGAAACCTTTTCATCCTCACTTATCACACTTGTTAAACTCTCAAATTGTTTGGTTATCAGGAGTTGCCCAGTAAAATGCTGTCATATCCTCGAATAGTTTGAAGTTGAGCATTTCTTTAATTTTGGTGTAAACTCTGTAATACATTACTAGAAATGAAGTTACCCACATTATGCAACAAAATATTATTTACGCTTTCTCTCTAATAATCACGGAATAGCAATTCAACTGCCGGAGTTACAATTTGAGACGAAATAGTTTGACTTGTGTCAGCAGACTTACTCGGAAACAAAGGGATGGCTCCCTTTTTCTCTCCAGGGACATTTCAGGGATACCGGTTGGTTGGCAGAGATATGGTTCAGATTCCTTTGCGGATGGCTGGCCATGGCACTTTCTGGTTAGGTTAAAAACCATTCAGATTCACCCGTTGAATGGAACGGGGTAGGGTATGAAGTGGATGGTGTAATAATATTGCACCAAAACGAGAAGAGTCCCTTGGGAGATGAGACTTTAATCAGAAAGTCCTTCAAACGTGAGGCAAGCTTATTGCTTTATATTTGACAAGAGTTAAACTGTTAATTTTTTGATTTCCAGCTTACTTTGAGCATTACATTTTTCTTGTAATTTTAGATTTTTCGGCCAATTTTTTTTGCGATTTTAACAGTCTCAGAACAAATGGTCTCGGAACAAACGATACCATGATCTAAATATCATATAAATACATAAATGCTCACAAGTGTTAATAGTGGTGAAAGGGTAAAACAAAAACATATCATACTTTTCCTTCCACATCATCAACACCGCATTAATTTAATGCAATAATAAATAAGTACCACATGGACTCTTGTAATAATGTACCACAAACAAATACAATGGTTTGATTTCACTGCTCATTTAGATTGTCATTCTAATCAAATGAGAAAAGAATGGGGAACCAACGACCGAACCCGTTTTACTGCATTTCTTTTATGAAACCTTTATCTACAGATAAAATGATCTGGGGAGTATATTATAACCCAGAAAATTAACCCGGAACCCACATGTGGCATAAAACCCTTCACTTGACTTTCACCACGTTATAAATTATGCCATTAAATGATCCGAAAACTTGAATGGACTCTAAAATTCAAATCCTTTGATGTTTTAGTAATGTTGGTCTAGGGACTCATTTAAAGCTCACCAGTTTCCGCTATATGATCCGAATCATTCTCCAGTGTCGTGACGACAATTTTGATTTTCAGGAACATCATCGTCAAACAAAAATTTTGAAGTGAAAATTCTTCAAGAATTCATTTCGTCAATTCGCCAAAACATTTTGGCATTCCTCTCAAAATGTGGACTTCGATCCTTCCTTGGTTGTACTTTCTTCAATTTTTACCCCTCGTGCAAAATGCCGCCCCAGTCCCAGCCAAACCCGTCGCCAAACCGGATTGTAAATTCAAGAACGCAGCAGATGCTCTAGCACACTTAGACTCGCTTGAAGGTAGTAAAGGGATCGAAGATGATCAAGTGGTCCATGTTCTACTCGGATGTCAAAAGCTGTTCGACTTTAACCTGGGACAAATCACGCGATTCGTAGAGCACAGACGGAATACACTTCACAGAATTTTGGCACGAAAAATACCCCTCTGCGTCTTGGCTGCGGACAACCACCCAAAACTTGCTCGATTCAAAGATACTATTCAAAAGTTTGAAGATGAGGATAAAAGAATTCGACAAAATGACGCGGAAGCAAATTTTTATCCCTTGTTAAAGGTTTGGAAAGGGAAAGACCCGGAAGGGCTGGATTCGGTGAGTTATTCGGTTATTAAAATAATAAAGTTCACTCAATAATATTAATAAAATACTTTCGTGATAGATTGAATTCCGGAAAATCGAGACCCTGGATGAGACATTTGGTACAAAAGTGCTCCAACAATGGTTCAGTGTCAAACTTCATTTCGCAAAACCAATTCATGGCATCATTGTCCAGTCTATTGAAGGATTTTTAGGTGGGATACTTATCTGCTATTGTTATTACCAAATGTAAATGTTTGTAAATTATTCCTTATTTGCTTTCTGCAGGAATACCATTCGGTGAATTTAGAGCAGATTTTTCATGCGCCAAGGACCCCCCAGCATTAAAATTGACCAGTGACGATTTCGCTATAATTCCTTGCAAATATCGACCAAGAACTAGTTTTGTGGTAATAGGTCATAAATCTGTATTTTTTTAGAATATCAAGGATACATTTCTAATAAATTTCTTCCTTTATAGCACCCTCAAATATTTGTTGTAGGTGGAGACACTACCAAACCTGCTAAAACTTATCAAGACATTGTTTTCCACTTCAATTTCATAAATGCTCCGTGTCATGATGTAGCAGCTTTTCAGTTCCTGTAAGACTTTAAACTGAAATGCTTTTGGACAATTAATGACTTGTTTTTTTTAGGATAATCACCATTAAAAATGACAAGGAGGACGCCTTCTTAACCCCGGTCTACGAACTTAAGATACCATCCTCCTACGATGGCGTTCCCTCCTATTATTATCCAGATCACAGAGTTGAATGGAAGACAAAGGTCGAATGCACCGTAGTAGAGTAAGTCTGAATAATTACTTCTTATTATAAAAAAAATCATAGTTCTTGTATTGTATTATTTTTCCATTAGCTTGAATCCCAACTGCTTAGAGGGCTTGGACAAAAAGAAAGACTGTAGCAGTTCCTTTAAAAACGACAAAAATGAAATAAAAGCACACTGTGATTTGGGTAAGCTTTTTTACAAAATGGCAAGAAAGTTTCGTATCCCAGTAATTCCTACCTCACCAGGACTTCTGGCCCCTTGTACCAACTCCATAATTCCCTTCAGCCGAACCTACGACAACTGCATAACAGGTCGAAGTGGCCAAGAACATCCCACCGGGGATGAAACCTGTCCCCCAGGTCCCTTCTTCTGCACCAAGTTCTCTGCCAAACCCGAAAACTGGTTGAAAAAACGGGTCGATAATTTAGAACTTTTGCACCATTGTGGCGCCCACATCCCAAGACACTTAAAAGGAGCCAAGGACAAGGACAAGCCAGATCAAAGGTGCAAGGTATGTCTAATTATTAACTTTAGGTCCCGATGCTACTCTAAACGTTTTAGCGAAAAGTTTTTGTTAAAATCTATCATTATTCATTGCACAGGACAATCTGTTAGATAAGTCTGTTTGGGAAATTAAAGCTCCCACTGGCACCCTACCCACGATTACAACCCCCATCCAACTCGGGCGTCGAAGACGAAGGCGTGACCTAGATCTGACGGAGTTGGATTCGGATGATTTGGCAAAGTTGGATTCGGAAGATTATGATGACAAATCCACCACTGAATCTTACACGGTGGCCCCAATTTCCGATGAAAATGAAGTTGAGGAAATATACGAGCTACTAGAGTATGATGTGCAAAATGTCGCAGAAAGTCCTGCAACCAAGTCATCCGTCCGAGTATTTACCGCACCACCGGATGAAGAACTTTTAAATCGCTTCTACTTTTTTACCGAGTTTCAAAGAATTGGAATTCAACACTACAAAGTATTCGAGATACTTTTAGGATTCGAATTATTCAAGTGTCATAATTTGAACCTTGTCTGATTCCCAGTTTAATAAACGACTCCACGGACTCTTGATGATACTCGCGTTCCTAGTTATCAATCCGATATCCATTTATTTAGCTCGGTACTTCAAGGAAACGCCGGCCATTAGTTACTGGGGAATTCCGAGGTGGATGATGGTAATGTGTTAAAAACATTTCATGATAAATCCTCACATTAGGAGCTTCGTATAACTCCAGTTTTGTTTTACTACATAAATGCATAGGCTCACATAATCCTGTCCATGATAAGCATAACAATTATCTGGGTGGGAATGGTGGCGTGTTTAGGAAACGCTGGAAAGGGTGTCGTAGATTGTGACGGCCTTCTCAAGGATGGGAAACTTAACACTCTTTGTAAGCAAAGAAAACATTAATATGGAGAACATTTCTAATTTCTAATTCAGTTGTTTATCATTTTTCCATTTTTTATACATTTTTTTAGGCACCGACCACCAAAACTCCATTGTTCACATGTTTCTTGGAACTCTAACCGTGGCTGCATTCCATATGTCAGCAGCATCCGCTTGGTCCCGACCCCGAGACTCGAGAGGCATGTATATGACGACTCACAGTTTTTCGGGATATTTCACCTTTATCGGTGCCAGTAAGAGTCTTACTTGAGATAAGCTTGAGATTGATCAACTAAATATTTTGTGTATTTTATAGCTGTCTCCTCAATCTTCGTGAATAGCGGAGTCTGCTTTGAAATCACGGCTGAAGCCCTGCTCTTATTCATGGTCAATCTAGTCTTATGGGGGTTGGAATGCGGTTTCCAATGTATTCAAGATAAGCGACTTGAGATCCAGGGACGACATTACTTTCCAATGTTGGAAGGGCTCCGAGTTCAAGAACCATGTCCTCCTTGTCATTGTTTCAAAATTTTTGTATTTATCATCGCCATTTTAGCCAATCTGACCGGAGGATTCTTGGTGGTATCTTCCTACATCGTGATGAATAATGAGGACCTTTATTCCAATCAGACATCTACCGATCCAGAATATTATTTGCCTGGACTATTTTTCGAGAATTGTAAAATCCTTAATTATGTAATGGTTATTAACAAAATTGTAACCAGAGATGATTCCAATAACCTGTGAAATGTAAAGATTCCTAATTTTAGTGTTAATGAGAGATTTAATAAATAATGTTTCATGAGTTGAAAACGTGAGTAATCCAATCATTCTATTTCGGATCCAGGTCATGCATTGTATGCATGAATTTCAACCCGGCACAATCCCATCATTTATCAAAGATAAGAACGACAGAGATGGATCTCAAATAAATCCCAAAAACTCAAACTAATTACAACCAACTCATTCCAGACCAAGTTGGATCCATTAAACTTTGGTTCATGTTCTAACTTTTTCAAAAATATTCAAAAATGCTTTTAAAATCGTTACCCGTAATACTATGTCTTCTGCTGACACCACTGCCCAGTCATGGTCAAGTTGAGGAGCGATTCCGACCTCAAATCCATTTCAGTATTGCATCTAATTGGATCAATGATCCAAAATGGAATGGTTTATTTGGATGGAGAGTATCACCTTCATTACCAATATAATCCAGATGCCCCCGTCTGGGGCCCGATGCACTGGGGTCATTCCATCTCTCGGGATCTCGTCACTTGGACCGATCTTCCAATCGCCCTCTATCCTGACCCTTTAGGCACAATATTCAGGTACTAACTTGAGATCACTAATAATTTTGAAACCTATTTACTGAAAATTTTACCTTTTTTAGTGGAAGTGCCGTTGTCGACTTCGACAACTCGACAGGATTCCAAGAAGAAATCGGGAGTCCAGCTATGGTCGCTATTTTCACGCATGCCGGCGCAAGTCAGCAACAATCCATCGCTTACAGTTTGGATAAGGGAAGAACCTTTACAAAATTTGGGGGTAATCCTGTCATCCCTAATCCAGGAATCAATGATTTTCGTGATCCGAAAGTAATTCGGTTCGAAGACAAATGGATCCTACTCCTTGCTGCGGGTAATAGGATAATGTTTTATTCCTCTCTGGACCTGAAAAACCAGGAATTAATGATTTTCGTGATCCGAAAGTAATTCGGTTCGAAGACAAATGGATCCTACTCCTTGCTGCGGGTAATAGGATAATGTTTTATTCCTCTCTGGACCTGAAAAACTGGGAGTTTGCCAGCGAATTTGGCGCAGATCCGGAACAGGGGTCGCATGCTGGTAAATTATGCACCAACAAAAATATGAAATCTTCAGAATTAAGCTCTTTTTTAAAATTACAGGTGTATGGGAGTGTCCGGACCTATTTACAATTGAATTTGGGGGAGAAACGATCTGGATTTTGATAGTGAGCATGAATCCTGGAGGTATTACAAATTTGTACTTACAATTCAATTAAAAAATTATTATCAAAATTTGTAATCCTGACAAATCCAGGTCCAAACGGCGGCTCTGTGACACAATACTTTATCGGTGGATTTGACGGCGTCACTTTCTCCTCCCCACAAGTTACCCCTCTCTGGATGGACTGGGGTGTGGATAATTATGCTGCCGTGTCTTTTTTTAATGAACCTTCCGGTCGAGCTGTGAACATGGGATGGATGAATAACTGGGATTACGCCAATAATCTCCCCACAATTGGATGGCGAGGTCAAATGACACTCCCCCGAGTTATGGAGCTAGCCCTGGTCAATGGTCAACTGCGCCTGGTGTCCAGCCCAGTTCCAGAAATGAGAGCATTATGGAGAAATGATAGTTATCAAACTATTCCAAATCAGGTCGTGGGACCAGATGAAGTGCTCACAATTCCTACACAGGACCACACCCTGCTCCACACTGAATTCACCTTTGACACAAGGACCATGGGAATTGGAGCTAGTTTGGCGATTTGTTTCCTAAATCCTGGAGGACAAGAGGTTTGCACAGGTGAGGAAATCGCAATTTCTTGCAAATTCATTTTATTCATGCCTCCATCCAATTCTAGGATTCGACAAGGGACGAGAACGCCCAATATTTTTGAACCGAGAAATTAGTGGAGATATCGGATTTAATCCAAGTTTTTCCCGAAGGATTTCCGCGGAACGGGAAAGATCTGCGAATGAGCCCATAAAGTTTGAAATTTACTGGGATGTAAGTGCCGTAGAGGTTTTTGTAGATGGTGGTCTGACCTGTATGACCGCATTATATTATCCGGATGAGCCTTATACTATTTTAGAGGTGAGACATCATTCCGGTGGAAATCCGGGGAGTTCGTTGGTCATTAATTCGGGAGAAATTCGGGGATTATATTCAATGGATGACCTGACCTCCCGTGATAGATAACTAGTACAAGTCCTAATTATAAATGAATCCATCATTATTTTTGCTTATCCGTTGTAAATCCATCAAAAAATAAATCAATCCAATTCAAGCTGTCATGATAAGCACACACATTGTTTTGGCGTTTATGTAATAAAATGGCAATTTTTTTAATTTATGCTGGTTTAAGTAAAACTGGACTTGATATCATAATCCCACCCAAGTTTGGACATATAAAGCTTCATACTCTCCCCGACATGCCTCCAGTTACCAGTTGTCATTTGTCCATGAAAAACCGGTTCTGGTAGAAAGACCGGATCGGATCATTACTCCAAGACTTCGCATAATATTGTCATCCGTCATCGGAGCGTGGTCATGTTCAAGTTACTCCTCGCACTGAGTGTGTATTTGACCCTGGTGCAGGGTCAAGGTCAAGGAATCCTTTTTCCGAGGGACTCTGAATCCCGTGAAAGCAAAAGTCTAGATGGAATTTGGAACTTTAGAGCGGAACCTAAGGGTGCAGTGGACCTAGGTCTGACAGAAGAATGGTTTAATGGCCCGCTAGAAAGGGTAAAAATTAGTGTTTGACTAAATAATTGTAAATAAAAGACTTACCAAATTTTGTTATAGTCTGGTGAAGTCGAACACATGCCTGTCCCCTCGAGCTATCAGGATCTCAGTAATGACCGTGAGCGACGCGATTTCTTTGGGTGGGTTTGGTATGACCGTGGATTTTACATCAGTCCCCAATGGACCTTGGCGGACAAAAGGGTTTTCCTCCGATTTGGTAGTGTCAACTATCATGCCATCGTGGTAATTAAGGAGCCTTTAATTTCGCATAATGCATTATTGCAAAATATTAAGACACTGTTTTTTTTACTTCCAGTGGGTCAACGGAGTAAAAGTCGCAGAACATCAAGGTGGCCACTTACCTTTCCAAACAGAACTATCCCTGATTCTGAACCCATCCTCCGAAAATCGGGTCACCGTCGCCGTCAACAATACCCTCACAGCGGACACCGTGCCCCAAGGATTTGTCCGTGTGAAGGAAGGAGAACAGTAAAATGCTTCAAACCAACCAAAATTATTCCAAAATTTCCAAAAAAACTTCACTAACCACTTCATTTTCTTCCTAGATATCCCGCAAATCACACAATAATGAGTGATAACTTTGACTTCTTCAAGTACGCCGGAATCCATCGATCCGTCATTTTGTACACCACGCCACGAAGTTACATTGAAGATATCACAGCCACCCCGAGTGTTCTAGGAACAACGGGATCCTTAGCCTATAATATTAGTATCCTTACTGAAGGAACCGGAACTGAGGTGATATCTGTTGAGTTACTAGACAAGGAAGGACTTCCTGTAACTTCCTCCACAGGATCCACAGGAAATCTTGTGGTGCCCAATGCCAAATTGTGGTGGCCTTATACAATGGTCCGAAATCGGTCGGAAGCTGGATACCTGTATACTTTGAAGGCATGACAAGAAGTTCGTGTCGTAAGAATGATTGCATTTTTTTATTTGTTTAAATAATTTTGACATAGGTCACCCTAATCAAAGGAACAGATTCGGACGTGTATCGACTCAAAGTTGGGATCCGTTCGGTTAAATGGTCCACAACTTCATTTTTGATTAATGATGTTCCCTTTTACTTCACGGGGTTTGGACGACATGAAGATTTTTTTGTAAATAATTTATATATAAATACAGATAGATTGTGTACCCAATACTCAAGTACTGACAACAAGGATTATTTTTTGGGATTCAGCTTCATGGTCGTGGATTTGATCCCGTTCTTCTGATTAAGGATCACAATCTTATTAAGTGGACTGGTAATTTGAAATAATTCCATTAAATTT
>JAAXNX010002999.1:0-11803 GCA_036491905.1 Folsomia manolachei
AGAATAACGGCTACCCTGACGTAGTGGACTGCTCATTTTTTAAAATTGAAAATAAATAAAATAAAAAAGATTACCTCCTTCCACGGGGACAGAATTACTCTTCAGGTATTGGAAGAGGGCAGCCATGTCTTCCTTTTGGGTGGGACGCATACTCAAATAAGAACACCCTTTGACTCCTGAGGTTAGCTTGTACTGGGCTCCAGAGGAAATGGTAATATATCTTCGACCAGATTGGAGTAATTGGGGGGCCAGATGAGATTTAAAATGAGTCTCATTCCCAAATACCAGCCAAACTTTGTCCTTCTCCACGACGTGTTTGGGAATTTGGTAGAGTTGGAGGTTGTTCCCTGCTTTGCCCATTATTCCCCCGTTCATGTAGTCGTAGGCGTAGAATTTCTGGACTTGGGAGTGACCTGCGCCCTTTATCACTTGACACCATTGGTCCGCATCTAAAGAAAGATGGTATTATTAGTTGACAACAAATGGGGAAAAATCCAACCAACCACTGATTAATTAGCCCTTACCAATGAAGGGATGCTCGGGTCTCAGCTCGTGATCTGTAAATCTCCAAAATCCTTCCAAAACACCGAAAACCAAGTCAATGTCCCGATTCGGTTGAAATGTTTCAATCATCATGAAGAGTCCCGAGTCTCTCAGAAGGTGACGAATGTTGGAGACGCTTTCTGCCAAATCCTTCGTGGCGTGGATGACATTGGAACCAAAAACAATGTCAAAGGTGGCTGGAGCAAATCCTTGCGTCTTTGGATCCTCTTCAATGTTTAGGACTTTATAGGACATCTTTTTCCCAAAGGACTCAAATTGTTGCCTTGCTCTGAAAACAATATTTTTATGAAGTTTTCCAAAATAAATTATGAAACCAATCTGGTTAAATTGAATCCATACTTGATAAAGAAGGCTGGCGAAATATCCGAGAAGGTGTAATGATACTTGATGCCAAACTCTTCCAGGACTTCCAGAAATATTTTGGTAGAACTTCCTGTACCCGCACCCACCTCCAGGATACGAAGGAGTCTGTTTAATGAATTAAACAACACTCTTTTAGTTCATGTATTATGACAACAACGAAAGAATCATCAAACATAAAACAGGGGACTAAATTACCCTCTCTCCTCTTCCGGGAGGTCCGGAATGATTTTAAAAGTTTCCGTCAAAATCATTTTCATCATGGTCCGTCCTCCAGCCCAAAGGAGTGGGGTATTGTTGTAGAAAATGTCGGCAGAGACGTCCGAGTCCTTATCCTCCGGGAAGAGGATAGACAACGCGGACGCCTTTCCTTGAAGGATTTTACTCAACTTCTCTCCACAGGCGGACATGACCCGGGCGTCATCTGGTTCACTGGGTGTGGCTCCGGGTGGCAGTGGTACTCCTTCCTTCCCTTCTTTACTAAGTTCTGCTCGTATTTCTCGAAGTTTGGAGTGAACTCCGGACTCTGATGGGAACGAGGCAGAGGAAACAGTCCACCTTGTTTTTGATTCTCGAGCCAGCAGCCCTTCTTCCGTGATTATGGTCAAGATTCGTGTAACCAGTGTGTTGTGGGACTTGAGGACTCCGAATTTGTCAAAGAATTCGGATAGTTCTACACTCCCACCCAGGCCAGGAGCTGTCCAACCAATGTCGTAAAGGGAACGGAGTCCATACAAGAAAACTAGTTGAGCTCGGAGATATTTTGATCGCTTTTTCTCATCAGAAATGTCATTGTAAGAGTTGACCTTGTTCTCAAACTCGGGAGAGAACAGATAGGGTCGGGCTACGGCGGCCATGTTTGTCCGATTTTTCCAAATCCCCGTCTTCCCTCGCCATGCTTCCTCGTACATTCCGGGAAGAGAAAGTTTCTGATTGTCGAGAGCTTTGAGGATTTGTAGGACGGAAGTCTCAATCATTTGGACGCCACTCATGAACGCGATTAGTTTTCCGGTGTCATCATACAAAACGGATGTTCGAGCATCCCCGGCGTCAACACCCCAATGACAGTGGGCGTAAAGCTTACTGGCTGACTCCGCCATGGGACCAAATACTACAACTTTCCCAACGGAAATTGGAACAAAAAGAGCATCCACCTTCCGTCCCATTCCCACCATTATACTCTGAATGAGAGCATCCAGCACCACGGGATGGACAAGATATTCTTCAGAGCCTTCCGGGATATGTATCTCACAAACTAGTTCTCTTTCCCCACCCTGAAATTAATTCAAAATTCATTGAAATTCTTGACTTCCTACAAATGCACAAGTACATACTTCAATACTCACCTTCCAAATCTGTTTAATACTCCTAAAAATTGGACCAAATTGCAGCCCAACTTCAGCAAGTTTATCATAAAACTGTGAAATATCTATGTCCGCTGGACTCAATCGCTCCATAATCCCCGAGAATGGCTCCTTACTAACCAAGCCCTCTTCTGGAAGATAAGTCATGGGAAGCGGACAAAACGCTGCCGTGGCTTGAGTGAC
This sequence comes from Folsomia manolachei, assembly GCA_036491905.1. NCBI lineage: Eukaryota > Metazoa > Arthropoda > Collembola > Entomobryomorpha > Isotomidae > Folsomia > Folsomia manolachei. The sequence continues at coordinate 2,472 of JAAXNX010002999.1, forward strand.
CCATTTCCCACCTCGCAACGTGAAAACGGACAACTCCGTCTCAGTTCCGGTTGAAGTATCCGCCGTCGTTTGGAGCTGAACGGTGGCATCCACACAAAGTGGGGCGTGAATGGTGAGGTTTGAAATTGACACAGGATTAGCACACATTGTCACGCGTTCGCCCTCCAGTTGGATGGAGGTGGACGCATTTCCAGCTGCTAAACACATTTCTAAGTAACCTGCTCCTGGGAAAATTACTTTCTCTCCGATGCAGTGGTCCTTCAAGTAAGCAAACTTGTCGGGGTTGACACTTCCTTGATAAATCTTGATGGCGGTGGCGTTCGGGAACGCGTGACCTAATATGCAAATACAAAATGTATAACATTACGGCATGCTGAATAAATAGGTTTGTTCAATTTGTGAGACTCACCAATAAGTGGGTGCAACATATTCTCGGAGCTAAACGTAAGCCCACCAGCCCCAGCTCCTTCCCCTTCACGGCCTTGATTATACCAAAAACTCTTCCGATTAAAGGGATGAAATGGAAGGGATGGAATTTTACTCCGACCATAAAATTGATCAAAAATCCCCCAATTAAAATTATACCCAGCCACATAAAGTTTGGCTAGCGAGCCAAGAATCGTGTTCCAATCCGACTCCTTTCTTCTGAGGGAGGGAAGAAAGACCAACTCTTCTCCTCCGAGGTCCGCCACATTTCCCATGGTCAGCGCAGAGAGGACAGGTTGTGGTCCAATTTCTAGGTAGACTCGTCCCCCTTCATTCCAAGCAGTGTGGGCAGCATCCCGGAATTGTACCGCGTCCCGGGTGTGACGTACCCAGTATGACGCATCCATTTTGGACAGGATCTGTCCCGTTAGTCCAGAAATGTATTGGATTCCTCCTGGCGAAGGTGTCCTGTACGTAATCTTCTCCGCAATCCTCCGATATTCTTCCAACATTGGATCCATATCACGGGAGTGGAAGGCATTCGTTGCTTCTAGCACCGTACTCTTTACTCCAGCCTGGGTCAGATACTCAGAAAATTTTAGCACCGTGGAGAGTGGTCCAGCAACAACGGTTTGCTCCGAAGAATTCACTGCAGCCAAGTCCAACCATGCATCTGCACCAGTGGGGTAAGACTTGAAGAATTCCTTCTCCAGCCCTTCTACCCGGTTGCGATCCCCCTTCACGACGAGCATGGAGCCCTTCTTAGTCCCAGATTGGATAAGTCGACTCCTTCCTGCCACCAGGGTGAGGGCATCTTCTAACGAAAGCAGTCCTCCAGCCACGGCCGCAGCAAATTCGCCTAAACTGTGACCAACAACCATTTGTGGCTTCAAACCCCAACTCAGCCAAAGTTGGGAGAGAGCGTATTCCACACAAAAGATGGAGGTTTGACTGTAAAGTGAATCTTTTAGGGGTGAGCTACTATTTTCCCTGGAAGGAGTACTTGGCCAGATTACAGGGACTAAATCAATTCCAAACTTTGTCTTCAGGAGGACGGCACAAGTATCGAAATGCATTCGGAACGTTGGACAAGTTTCATACAAGCTGGAAGCCATTCCCTCGTATTGTGAACCTTGACCCGTGAAAAGCCAACAAAGCTTCGGAAGTTCTTCTGGAACGTGTTTACTGTTTCCGGAGTTGATTGAGCTCTTAATCTTCTTTAACGCTTCTCCACAATCCTTGCCCACGATGGCGACACGGTATGGGAAGTGGGCTCTTCCAGAGTTGGCCGTGTAGCAGACATCACTCAGTTCCAGACCTGGGTTGGCTTCCAGAAAAGTGGCATAACTCTCGAGGACACTCTCCAGCCCAGACTCACTCTTGGAAGAGAGGGTCAGCAAATGGAGGGGACGAGGGGCAAGAGTTGTACCAAGTGGGGTTGGAGTGATGGTGGGTGGTTCTTGAAGGATGATGTGAGCATCCGTCCCAGTTATTCCGAAGGAGGAGATACCAACAAGTCGAGGTTTGTCTGGGGATCCCTTCCATTCCATTGGGGTCAGAGGAACGATGGCTGGTATTGCGTCAAAGTTTATGTGAGGATTTACCTTCTCCAGGTGGAGATGGGGAGGAATTATGTTGTTTTGCATGGCTAATACGACCTGGACAAGGATTTAAGGTTGTAGTCTTTTAAGTAAAAAGAACACAATATTTTGAGGTAGACTCACCTTAATAATTCCTGCAAATCCACTACAACTCTCGGTATGTCCAATATTTGTTTTTCCAGAAGCACACGACAAGTGGAGTGGTTCGACCTTTGGAGTAAACACTCGTGATCGCAGCCATTTCCACCGGGTCTCCAACCTGTAATCAAATCAATTTATATTTAGCAAAACCTTCCCAATCTCTTGCAAGATAATGTTTTTTTTAATTACCATTGTCCCCGTGCCATGAGCTTCCACATAACAAACATCTTTCGGTTCCAGCCCGCCATTGGCTAACGCCGTCTTCATCGCCAACTCTTGACATTCTTTAGTAGGAGTGCCAAAACTTCGACTTGTACCTTCTTGAGAGATTCCAGTCCCACGGATAAGAGCATACACTCTATCCCCATCCCGAACGGCGTCCGAATACTTTTTCAAGATAAGTCCAGCCACACCCTCTCCACGCCCAAAACCATCCGCCCTCTCATCAAATGTTTTGCAGCGCCCATCCGGTGCAATGATGGATTGCATGTGCTTCCTCTTAAATGGATGAAGGAGCAGATTTACTCCTCCCGCAATTGCGACACGACACCGGTCCGCTCTCAGGGCTTCAACGGCCAGATAAATTGCCACCATTCCAGAGGAGCAACCGGACTCTGTGGCCACATTTGGACCAGTCAATCCCAGTAAAAATGCCAACCGTCCGCCCATCCCACCCAGAGAATTGCCCATGTAGAGACGATGGAACTCGGCAAGTTCTGAATCCAGTACGGAGCTACTCCGATCGTTTATCAGATCACGATAGTCACTTGTCCAAGATCCCGCAAAGACACCGGTGGGTGTGCCTACAAAATTTGAAAGAAAATGATAAATTATCCAATATTTTAGATAAGTCAAATCAAATTAAACCTTTTAAAGTTTGGGGGTTGATTGCAGCATCCTCCAAAGCTTCCCAAACGACTTCCATAAGAAGACGTTGCTGTGGATCGGTGTTCATCAGGTCGGCGGGCGATATGCCAAAAAACTTTCCGTCAAAACCATCCACCGGGCATTTTAGAAATCCGGCTTGGACGTCTCGATACTCTTGACCTTTTGCGGAAGGCCAGCGATGCTCTGGAACTTTTTGGATACAATCTCGCCCAGCTAGGAGGAGGTCCCAGTATTCCTCAACGGAGTCGGCGCCAGGAAAACGGCAACTCATTCCAATTATTGCGACGGGTTCTTCCATTCCGCAGAAATCCGCAGGAATGTTCCGAGCCAGGATTATACCATTGCTCTATTCACATATAAAATATCCATATAAAATCCATTTCTCATGTAATGGATAAGTCATAACATAAATACCGGTTTTGCCTGGGCTTGAATATCTTCCTCAAAAATTTGCTGCCATTGAGAAATGACGGCCTGCAAGTATGAAGCATCGCATTAGTTTCCTGGTTTTTGAAACAATCCAAATTTATTAGACATCCCACCTTCTCAACCAGTCCAAAATGTTCCGGNATGAAGCATCGCATTAGTTTCCTGGTTTTTGAAACAATCCAAATTTATTAGACATCCCACCTTCTCAACCAGTCCAAAATGTTCCGGAATACCAGAACCGCCCTTGATTTTCTTATCCAGTGGATGCCAATCCATAAATCGACAGATGGAAACTTGCTCCTCATTAACAGCCAGAAGGTTAGCGGATGAAATGGGGACAGCAAATTTTGACCTCTCATCCCCACACAAGGTCAAGGCACCCCGTTTATGAAGCCATGCAACCAACTCTCCCTCCGCTTTCATGAGGTCACCTGCCAAAATAAGTAAGCTAATTGGATTATATTTATCAAGTCATAATCTCAGGAGCGTCATGTAAATAATTTCTTGTCGACTTGAATTTCTGACACAAAAATGTGTGAATTTGAAAAATATTCACTCAGTCAATGCAAAGCACAACCGTCCCGTGCTTAAATTAATTTAAATTAAAGAATGCCCCAAAGTGCATTTTCCTGTAATTCTCGGCTTTCTCATGGGAAAATTCAACAAACTTGAGATACTTATTTGTAAATATTATTCTTTCCGGTGCAAATCACTCTTCTCATTACAACTTCGCCATCATTTATCACTGTAAAATTCAGGACGTAGCGCATCCTTTACATATTTATTTTATTGCAAATGACGTGCTAATAAAGTGCTAATAAGCCGATGGAAAGCCGCATAAACTGTCATCGACTCGGTAAATGAAATTATTCCGTTTTCAAGTAAACTTTAGGAAATGAGTGTTTACTGACCACTATGAATTTTCCGGTCACGCACTGCTCCAAGAATTTCTTCAAACAAATCCAGGTCAGGCTTGATACGAAGCACTGATCCGTCCCCAATAAATGCCAGGTTGTTCTTGGAACCATTTTCCAATTCGAATAATTCGTCAGAGTTTCGTACAACCTAATTTAATTCGGAGATGAGGCCAGGTCACAGCTAAAATCTCGGCAGGACAAAAATGATAAATATTTGTTGTAATCTTACAAAATGATTTGGATGCAGAAAAACGACTTGGTTGACAAATGGAAGTCCCCAACACATCAGTTTGGCGTGAATAGCCAGTGGAAGACCATTCATCTCCGAGTTCATGTAGGCCATCTTGTCCTGTCGAAGGACTTGGTCGAATTCAGAGGCCAACATTTTCCTATAAATGACATTACGACACAATTTTGAGACCTGTCTCAACTTGCCTCACTCTGACTTACCGATATTTTGGTGACACTGGCTTCGAAACGACGACGGCAATTTTTCTGGAGGTTGCAGAACGTCGAAGAGAGCGTCCCAAAACTAGCGCCTTGACCGCGGAGTCATCATCCATCGCGGCGGTTATCCATACCTGCTCGCCCACTGATAATCGGATCGGAATTAGACATGTTACAATTTGCAAATAATTCCTGCCTTATTTTACTTACGCGTCATTTTGATAGAAGTGGGTGACGGGTCAGAAATCAGGGAAAGGAGGATGTTTTTACGAGAAAACTAAATGGGTTTATCGTGAGTTATAGTTAGCCACTTGTTACTGTAATAGTTGAAGGAACAAATGACGAGATTTGAGGATGACCAACGCAACCGAGGAACAGAGAGGAACTGACGGACGAGGCTGGCTGAGACGAAACGTCGAAGAACTTATCATGTCAAGTCTGTTGATGTGGAGTTAGTGGGGATGATGACCATGTGGTGAAGTTATGCACGCTGGTAAGCCTTTCATTTAAAACGTAGGTTTTCATATTGTTTTAACAATATTATTGTCATGCTCGGCCTGGTCCAGACGCCTAACAATGCAATGCATTCTCACTCTTAATCTCTGGATCAGTCAGAATTGAAAGGATTTACTATCCACACTACACGTCATCAGTCTCCCACCTTCGTCTCATAAAGGAAACTTGGAAGCGATTAATTTAGTGGGGTACATCACGCAATATAGGACAGTGACTTGACAAGAATTTCGCACTGGATTCATCCAGTTTTGCAAACTTAGAATTTTAGACATGGGAAATCCAGGGGACAAAAGAAAAGCAAAATTCCCATTAATTTTCTCTGCAACACTTTTTCAAAAGAATTTTTGCAACTTTTACTCCATGTCATTTACCAGGAATTGGAGCACTTTGCATCAGTTACGTCTTGGACACGGGTGGGTGGTCAACCTTTGTTTTTGCAGTGCTACATAACTCCGATTTTTACGGGTGTCAATTACGGTGTGACCAGGCTTGACCACTTTACGTGCAAAAAATGAATAGGAGTCAGTAGGTTGAGGCTCCATTCGAAGAAATTGGAGATTTTGACACCACTAAAAAATGGTGTGGATAATTGCTCCACCCACACCTTTCCCTTTATAAATTGTTCAACCTTGTTTTTTCCTTAAATTTCCTTCACACTAATAGCTTTTCCTTGAAAATGAAATTTTACATGGATGGATAATGGTCCTTGAGTATGTGAGCGAGTAGTTTTTTCCATAATTTCCAAAAAAAAAACAATTGGAATTCCCCAACCCAAAGAAATGATTAAGTGTCATCTGCTTTGATTATGAATATAAAAAAGTATAAATTAAGCGATTTTCCCAATTTAATGCTGTGATTCGCAGAAATGCATCCACGTATTGTCCAGTAGAGACAATAATACCGTGCGAATAATGGGATTAAGTTAACATTTCATTGATAAAAGTGTCATGTCATTACGCGACATGCTAATTATGTCGTTTGTAAGAATTAGATGAGAAAAAGTATATGATCAAGCCAATCAAAGTTACTCTGAAGGTAATCAATGGTGCTATGAATTCAACTGCAAGGTTATACATATAATGCGAAAATCCATGTTCTTGAAATGTCTGCTGTGTGGATTTCAATTTCAACTGTTGGACATTATAGATCTTGACAATTTTATGCAAAACTTTTCAACTAATTTCTGTGCATGCATTGGTGTGTTGCTTGCAACTTACCTGACAAACCCTGCAATTTTGGATTTAATTATTGTAAGAAATTCTCATTTTATTGCAGCTCGAAATAATTCTGATCATTAAAAGTTTGTGCTAAATCATCCCACAAATCCATTCATGGCCAGTATTGAGCAGTCAGTTGGTCAGGCATTTTTAATCAGCAAAAACTTCGGGGATAAAGAATGTAATTAATTTTTCCCCAATCCCGTTCATTCACATTGTCGTCAAATGCAGAGCATAAAAAGAACTCGAGACGTGCTACTTATTTTTTGTGCTAATTCCACATCGGAGAAAAACCAATGCGAATGATTCGCCAAGAAAGTTACGATCCCTCACGTTTTATCCCAGGTACGGGCGTTTTTATCATTTGCATTCAATTGGCATTCGAGCAGCGTGTATGGTGTAGGAAGTTGAATGAGTTTAAATTTAAATTAATCCTTCGCTAAACCTTTTAAAATAGACTACAATCGTTGAACTGATCAAAGTCATCCGTTCTATGATAGTACACTCTGTTAACGTAAACGATCTGATGAAAGGTTTCAATAAATCAAAACCGATCAATCAACCAATCTTAGATTAATGAAAAATATATGCATACTCATCATACATGCATACCTATGCGTAATAAGATTTCGAAGGCAGAAATCAAACCTTCGCAGCTTTAACAAACTGAAGAAAGAAAAATGCAATGTCATTTTAGCAAGTTAATTTCAAACTGTTGCGAATTAAAATCAAGTACAAACTTTAAAATTATCGTAAGTTTGTGGGAACGCACATCCAACACTTGGAATAAAGCCCACTAATATTAGTATGCTACTAAATATGTAGATTCAAACTTTGTCTGCACGTAATAAAAAGGAAGTTTCCCATTCACACTGTAAAATGGTTAACGGGAAATGCGTATTTTGTAGCCTTTTATTAATTTACTACCGAAGTAAAAATGCATTCAATCCGGCATTCTTTTCATTCCAACCATTACTTTGTGCATAAAGTTATTAAAATGAAATATGCAAATAATAACAACTGACGACACTGGTGTTAATTGTGACTTTATGGAGGGATGGTCTACCTATGTACCTACCTGTCTGGTATTAAGTATCTCAGGAAGATCCAGATCTTTAACTTTTTGGCATGAAATGCTAATCCATGTGTTGGATACTTCTGCATGTTTGATTTTCTCATTGTAGTCTGGTTAAGTGCAGGCTTATATTGTTTGTCGTAACAATTAAAACATTCCGTTGACACAAATAAACAAAAAGTTACATAAAAATGTTGTGACATTGAAGCCTCCTGCAGACTGGGACTTGTTGTACCTTTACCTTCATCGTTGGTTGCTTATTTGCATCCGATCAAGTCATCTTGGTTTTAAAATGGCATGTTTAGAAAATAAGCACATTTGTCCAGAACAGCATGAGCCAAATTGAAGGTGACTTTGACCACCACACGAGTCTTGATGCATTTCAAGACTCGCCAAATCCAGATTCCGTGTTAAATTAAGATCTTTAATTGGATTTTGATGGATCTTTAAAAACTATCAAAATTATCAACAATTGTGAGAACATTAGATGAAACAATGGAGGAAGGAAGATGTGTTTTTGCTTCGTGCAGTCACACTGGATGACCACACCAATACCAAAATTACTCAGGACCTACCAACGCCTACGCAATTGAAGTGATGCCCAACTTTTTACAGGAACCCATTCAAATTGGTATTTATGTAACGCGTCCATTTGCTTTATTGTTGAGAATTGCACTTCATTTTTGCGTGTGAGCAATGTCCATCAAATTGTTCAGTGACTATTTCTCAAAATGGCCGTAACACTTCTCCTCCGGTACTAATTGTACTCTAATTGTGAATAATGCTCACGTTCTTGGTCCATTGTTGTTTTTGCGCAACTTGTTCTTCTCTTATCACCTTGTTAGAAAAAGGCTATGCACAAAAAATATGACGGAAATATTTTGAAGTCCCTTGTTTTTTGGAAAGAGCTAAAAAACGTTATTTCCAAATTTTCCTTCCTTCTTGCAAATCAATAAAATTCCCCTTGGTTTACATTTTACTGGATTACACAAAAATAAGACGTGATACACTTCTTATCATGTTCATGAAAAAACGAGTGTACAAAACACAAGTTGATTACAAATTAAGATACAATGCTTAAACTTAAAGGATGGAAGGCTACAATTTTGATTAATGATAACGTTCCGGTCCATGAATACATTAGCAAATAACATGATAGCATCTTCAAGTAAGTGGTTTTATTTTGTGCATAGACGAATAAATTGTAGATACTGATAGTACAGAAAATCTGAAAAGAGAATAAAATGAAGCAATTTAATTATTATGTAGTTTGATATTTGAGTGATAAGTCAAGGTCAAAATGATTATTGAGCATTTCAAAGATTGCAATACTTGGAACTGGACCAAAAACGATGGTCATTGTCACCGATTACAAAAATGCATGCAATTTTCTCCGTGTTTTCTGTATACTTGTACTACAGTCAATTGTAGTCAGGTCGCATACATTTACATAAAATCATGAAAACAAGGCTTGTAAAAAATTGTATTCCTTCCAGAACACCGTATGATGCATATATGACGTCTTTAACCGGTAGAATGTAATCAGATTAAGTTCTCCATAAACACGCAAACATAAATAACTCTTTTAATTGTTGTTTGTGTAGCCAGTCACTCCTTACCTGTACCAATGGACCTGGCATTCTATACCTGAAACTTAAATTAAGATTCTTTAACA
>JAAXNX010003000.1:0-11801 GCA_036491905.1 Folsomia manolachei
ATAATGCTCTTAAAATAATCCGAGTAGTAGTTGAACGTTCCAAAAAATGAGACCAGTGGTGGCACCCCGAAAAGGATGCTGAGCATTATTAATTTTCCAAACATTTTGTTATCCAGAATTACCCTAAACCATTACATAATACACGTCACTAAAAGTATGCAAAGAAGCATACTTTGTGCTGGGTTTCCTATGCAAGAAAGTAAACTTTGTCGACACCGAACTTGCATTTTTCCTCAACTGCAAAATTTTATTCCGCTAAGCACACGTTGTGCAGTTGATTTCTTCAATTAAACTAATTAAACATTACTCAATGCGTGCAGTTGGTTCTTAATCGACTGAATCTTTCAGACAGCGAAATAGGGATGAAACTTTATTTGCAACAATTAAACGAATCAGTAAGTTTAAATGCAAGATTTTCTTTGCAACCACGGCACGACTGTACTTAAGTAAATTTTAAACTCGCGAATTTTATTCTTCGTCCGTACATATCAGCAGCTATAAAGATTGGTTGAACTGAAAATGAACCAAATGGCAAGTCAGTGGAATTGGATGAAGCATTAAGATGAAATGATTGTGTAATAACCATTGTCTGGTTGGTGAGGTGCAAGTCATACAATAAAATAATACCTCTTTCATGCAGCGTTTGCCATAAACCTTTTTTTGTTGCAGTCAGTGAACAAGAAGTATTAATATAGGTCTTACTAGTACATGCATATGAAGCTTGGGAATTTAAAAAAACGGTTTGGCCAAATCCATGTTTTTTTTACCAAGCCAAGATTGTTGCAGATTTATTTTATAGTAACTTTTAGCTTCTAAAGCTGGAAAAATTCTGTCGTTTTATCACATAAGATTTAGGCACTGTTGAAACATGCCATTTAAAACACAACTAGTGCTTAATGCAATTGCTTTTATACCTGATTTCATTGTTGATAGATCAGTGAGTGTGAAGGTCAAGTGTTTTTATTTGTGTGCTACTTTGGATTTTTTGATCTCTGAAAGAATTAATGCAGATTCTTCAACACTATTAACAAATTCATGTAATTTATGTCCAATTTTGTCCAATTTTATTTACTAAATTCGGAAATAAATGAATGGGCAAAATAACTGTTGTAACTAATTTGCAATTAAAAAATATTACTAACGTCTACCTATCAAATACCAATATTTTGTTCAGAACTTAAGGAAAGCGTACGGTTAAAATAATTGATGCATAGAAAAAACAAGACATTACAAAAAAATGCAAAATAGCAAGTAAAATACGGATTTAATGTTTATTTGGTAGATAACAACCGATAATAACAACTTTGGAACTTGATAAATAACTTGAGTAAAGATGGCATGAAAATGAATATCACATAGATTTAAAAAGGAACAGCTTCGTCATGTAAGTTGTGAGTAGTAGCATTTCGTGGAATACTGTTTACGATTAAATACACTCTCGAAAAAATTGCAAACTTCAAATTGATTACTATAATATTCTCGAATTGATGCAGAGCCCTTTTCGCCTATCATGTAGGCTGCCGCCATTGTATTCGCATTAACAATTTCTGGCATAATGCTCGCGTCTATAACCCTGAGATTGAGTGTTCCAAGAACTCTGAACCAAAAATATTGTTAGCATACAAAATTTAGTTAGAACTCGCTTAATTTCATAGTTGGTCAAGAACTTAAAATTTTGTGTTCAATAATTACCTCAACTGTGTGTCAACAACGCTTCTTTTATCTTGACCCCCACCCATGCGGCATGTGCCAACCGGATGCCTAAAAAACAATGATTCCAAACAATTACTACAATTATCTAAGCCTCATTATATGCAAGCTTAGTGAAGTCTCGTGCAATTTGCGGAATGGTCAACATAACGACTTCATTTGCTTGCAAAATTTATAAATACAGTTTGTACAACTTTACCAAATTGTTAAAGTGAAATGTCTAATATAACACTCCCAATATGCATAACTCCTCATCTCATACTGCTCACAGCCAGGGACGTGTTGATTTGTTTTCAATTCTCCTCCAATTTTTTTGAAGGATTCAGATGTTTCAAAAACTTTGATGATTTTTTGGACACCTGAAATGAAAAGTTGTATAACACTAACAATCTGCTAAAAAATAGTCTGATTCAATCAATACCATCTACTAAAGCCTTGATATCATCAGGATGTTCTAAATAATTGGGATCAATTAAAGGTGGCATCATTGGATCTTTGCTTTGAAGTCGGACTTCTCCACGACTCTTTGGCCTAACGAGCCCAATTAAGACGACAAACCCATCCCGGCCAACGTGGGGCGCCAAGAGGGGGAGCATCTTGCTTTCGTGAATATTTGCAGCTCGACAAACTGATTTTCCCAGCAGTTCATACATTCCGGCAGGAGAGAAAAATCCTTGGATGTCCGGCCAATCTAGGTCTGATCCTGATTTTCGGACGGCAGCAGACGAGTAAAATATTTGCGAGTGAATACCATTTGGAACAGTTAGTGGCCCTGTTGTGATCATTCATTAACAACAATTTAGTAAATCAAATACTTGCAGCTACATTACCTTTCCCATTTACAGCAAAATCAAAAATGACGGATGGAGAGAAGTCCCTTTCTGCTAGGAAAGATAATGATTGATTAATCACAAATGGGACCAATGGGGTCATAATGTGGTCGTGAAGATTGTCTCCGACTGGAAGGTTCAACTTTGATTTGATCTGTTTGCAAAAATAATAGTTGAAAAGATAGTAACCGCAGCGCAATCAATCATGTCAGCCTGGCACTTACGCCCAAAGATTCAAGATGGGATTTCGGTCCGATTCCCGAATGCATTAATATTTTTGGAGAATTTACGGCACCAGCCGACAGAATCACCTCTTTTCTTGCACGTGCAAACTTTTTGACGCCGTGTTGTAAATACCACACTCCATCAGCTCTGAGGTTTTTGTCCAGCGAGACCTGAACTTGAAAATGTCCATTCATTTTTATTCGAAATGTGTGAAACGTTCAGCCACTTCACCTTCAAGACATGAGAATATTTCGAAATTTTGACATTTGGTTTTTCCTGCAACTGTGATATAATTGAGGCATATGCCCCATATCTTTGTCCATCTTTTTGGGCTCCTTCAATTTTTGCAAATCCTAAAAATTGAATGATTGAGGATATTTTAAACATAGACAAGCACTAAAAACAATCAGTTCTGTGATTATTCCACACTTAACTCTTACCTGTTTTTTGTGAACCTCCATTGGGGTCCATCGTAGGAAACCCATTTTGATTTCCTGCATCTTTAAACTCCTCGTAAAGTGGGAGCCAATTCCTTTGCTCAATGTTTAAAAATCCATACGGAGATTCTGAATAGTGTTTCTCTATTCAAGTCAAGATATTCAAGAAATTATACCATATACTATTAAAATTATGGGGTGTTCAAATGAATTTAGCATACCGTTTTCTGCAAATTCTCCTTTATATGATTTGATAGACTTTTTAAAAAACGGCAACAACTTTTCATGCGACCACCCTTTGTCTCCGCTAAGTTTTGCCCAGTTGTCGAAATCATGAGGACAGCCTTAATTTATGAATGTGAATCAGAACTTTAGAACGACCACTAGTAGCTTTCATTCGAAAGTAAAACGAAACAATATGTAGTCACCTCTCAAGTAAAACATAAAGTTTAGCGTTGTTGAGCCACCTAAAACTTTTCCGGCATTCCAGAGAGATTGCTACCAAAAATTAATTAGGGATCAAAATGTCTGTTGATGTAATTTGTTCTGATTCAAGATGTCTGAAAATACCAACATTATTTTGCATGCCCCAACAAGCATTCTTCTGCGGAACCGTATAGTGCATCCAATCAGTCTCACGGTATCCAGTCAAGTCCAATGCAATACCTTCCAGAGTAATGATAGTGGTCATTTATCATTAATGGACACCTACACATTATTTTGAATGTAATACCTGCAACGTTGTTTAAAAAAGAGGGATCACCTCCCGCTTCAAGAAGCAATACCTTCACATTTTTCGTCGTAGAAAGACGGTGGGCCACTACTGAACCAGCCGCCCCAGCGCCAACTAAGCGATTAATTGTTAAAGTAAAAACATTAATGCATTCATAACTCCTGCATTTTTGCAGACTTACCCACAATGAAGTCATAAACCGCATTTGGATCTTCCTCTGACAGATATGTTGTGTGAATGTAGTCTGAATAGTAATTTATCCATCCGCAGAACCAAATCAATGACGGGACTGAGAAATAAAAGTAAATATACTATCGGCTTGTAATACATCATGACAAACAATATTTAAATCACGGTGTTTGTAAAACTAAGAGAAAACTGTTTAAAAATTGTAGAATTATAAATATCTCTTTTTAAAAGTAACTGGTCTGAATAAAGTTAAAATAATTAACAATTATGTAATGAAGTTAAAGAGTGAATAATTATCAAAGCAATATCTCTCTTTAAAAGTAACTGGTCTGAATAAAGTTAAAATAATTAACAATTATGTAATGAAGTTAAAGAGTGAATAATTATCAAAGCACACTTCAGCTGGGAAGCAAATGTCATTCATATCCACAAAAAGTCCATCGTCCATCGACAATTTTATTTAATTATAGCATGTAGTTTGCATATGGTGGTTAACATGAACTGATATGTCTACGAGGAAGTATTTTATGATTACACTATATTGTAATGTCTGTAAGTATATATAGCCAATTAATTGCATTGCATTGCATTGTGGTTGATGTAATGAACGATAAAGGTCGTCCAGTTTTTTTGATTCGATTGTTGTGTGACTTTACAAGCAGATAGCACCCATGCTGAATGGGGATAACTTGGTTGTACATAAGTTGGTAGTTTCAACTTCCAAAAACTCCAGTTTAATAGCGCATTCAGCTTTATGATCATCATATAATTGTTCGGAATGTATGTCTTAATTATAAACTCGGTCCTTCTGTGAATTTCAATCCGATTTTATTGCCGTTATGACTTGGAAATGTTTTATGCACTTTTGCATGCAACGGGGACATATGTATTTGTACTTCAAGACAATTTTGCTTTGAATATTCCAAAAATTATTACAACTAGCGGAAATTCCAATTAATAAATCGGAATGTTTTTACACAAGATCAATAATTATTACGTTTGCGTTTAAATCCTGTTTTACTTTGGATACCACAGTATCAACAAATTATATGGCAAACCAGATAATTAGAAAAGGGTATATTATTATAAAACAAGATATGAATGATGCGTGATTAAATTAATTAAATATCATTTTAAATAACTGTGTACGTAAACCCCGATATTTTTTCGTAGTATTAAATCATATTGCAAAAATGAACATTTTGTTTTACCCATCTCACAAAAACCACACATCTTAATATTTCTTAAATTTTTCTTTCTTAAAGTTTTTAACATAACTTTCAGCTTTTTTTGCGAAGTAAAATATAAGTAAAATAAGACTGCAAAATTTTAAGCAAAAAGGGCCCGGAAACAGTTATGGGTAAATTACTTCTTCATATTATGGTATTTTTTTGTCCGCATACCAAGAAATTGAATTTGTTTCTAAGCTGTTGGTGCATTTTCAACGTTTGTCATTTTTACGGGTCTAACATCATTATTTCCTGCCTCAGAAAAGCCAATTAGTAAGACAATAAGAGTTACTTCTGGTCCAAAATAATTGAAAAAAATTCATTAATTCATTTGTCCTACAGTGCAGGTTACCGAACAACCCGAAATGTCACATCTCATTATTCAATTTCAACCAGAAAAAGTTTGTGAACTGCCTGGATTTTACGTCAATCCTCAAGATTGTCGCTCTTTCTACCGATGTGTAGAACATGGAAATCGTGACAATAATATGTTAGCTCCCATAATGCTTACAAAATTCAGATTTACCTGCCCAGAAGGAACTGTTTTTGACGAAACCATTCAGATATGCAATTATCCATATGAAGTTGAAAATCTGGCTGAAAAGTGTCACCTAAGCGTTAACTAACTAGCTGCCTCTTTGATGAGCTCCGAATGACGCAAACACGATTGCTAAAAATGGAAAGAACAAATTCCGACAAAATGGCAAACAACTGAAATCTTGTCATAGGGGCTCATGTATCGAATCATTTCCCAAAGTCAACTTTGTTGGAATAATTAATTAACATTTAAACGTGTCTAAATGACAAATACAGACGTGATTAACGCTTAAAAATTTATTTTAATTCGTCTATCATTTATTGAACTTGCATAAACCTAAGCACACAGGAAGAATGAATAAATGCAAACAAAACCTTGTAATTCGTGATAATCTTAATATATTGCATATTACGATAAATCCATAATAGCATGTTATTTTATTAAACGTTGGACTTGAAAATTGTAGATTTTTTTCTCCAGAATTTAGATTTTTGCCATTCACTCACGTAATATCCAATTTGTCTAATAAGCTCAACAACTTAAATTAAGACAATTCTTTTACGACATGCATGAAAGGTTGATATTGAGTTGGATGTTAATTTAATGTTTTAGCTTAATTAGTGGGATTTATCGGCATTCATGTTTTATGTATGCTTGCCCTCGTACACCTTTCGCCGTACTGATAAAGAGGTAAATTAATACGTGCTAATTTTGATTTCTCCATTAATGGTTTCAACCTTGTGAAAAAGTGACCAACGTCCTATTCACAGGATTCACAATATGCAAATAACTTTGAGCTCTGTGGCCATTTAACAAGACTTTAAACAATTAAACCGGAGTCTTAAGCACCGATTAAAGATGCATGATGGCCATTCAAATTGTTATTGTTTGTTACACAACTGTAAAATTGAGGTTGCATAANAAACCGGAGTCTTAAGCACCGATTAAAGATGCATGATGGCCATTCAAATTGTTATTGTTTGTTACACAACTGTAAAATTGAGGTTGCATAAAAATAAATGTTAGAATCTTCATGCAAGGATTGACCATGGAAGTGTTATGGCGTTTGTCCGTCCGTCCGGTTAATATTGGATATATACTTTAACGATTTTCAGGTTTAGAAATCCACTTAATTTAATTGCTCACTCTTAAATCCCCCATACGGACAGAACTCTCCTAATACCTAGTAAACAAGCAATTGGTCTTATGCAAAAATTAAAACTTGCAGTTTACAACAACAAAGCTAAAACAGTTGGAGTGAATTTAAGCTTCTAATATCATAAATAATCAAGGCCCAAACATAATATAATTTTTTCGGCTAAAATTAAAATCCGTGATTGTGATTGTGGTTATGTTAAATGTGAAAAGTGGACCACTTATTCCTAAACGGAGGCAGCGTGAGACTTTTTGTTGTTCAGTAAATTTCCAACGTCAACCGCATCAGTCATTTTGCTTGCTGAAACCAAGCAGTACAAATTTTCGGAATATTTTCCAGATTGGTATTATCTTACTGTTTCTAGAATTACCTTTAAAGAAAACTTTAAGACGGCCACAATGTAAATACTTCGTTCCTGGAAAATGTAATTGTTTGCGGCTTATTAATCTAAATTTTTCTGGAACAAACACAACATAATTCGTTTCCAACTGTAGTTTGTGGTTAACAGCCAAAATATTTTGAAGCAAATTGGTCAATTACAGACAAATAATTTTTTGCAAAATCAGAATAATTTGCTTTGTTTTGGAGATGATTTTGCGATCCAACTGAGTGGACTGGAAATTTTTCTCTTCAATACCCGAAAAAATTGGATTTAATGACACAGAATCTTAATGAGGAATGACTTTGGGTAGTAATAAAAGACTTGCTGGTGTCTTCTTATATTAATGCAAGTATATGCCTTCAGAAATATGAAACCTCAAAGCAGATAAATACTACAAACTAAATACCTTCCTCTAATCAGCATAATATCAAAAGCAAAATTGTCTAAAATTTACTGATGTAGACAGACACAGATAGGGACCCAAGAAATTGTAATCAGAGGTATGCATGATTGAATTTTAAGATACTAGGATAACCATAACCGTCTCGGCTTTTTACGAATTAAGCATTTCTTAATGTCGTATGCACACCCTATCCTCCGCTACTTCATTCTATTTTACTTTTCGATATTGATGCAGGTATAAATGGTGAACGTGACCCCCGACCAATCTCAATCTTGAGATTGATTGTGTGAAGACAATTTACAGAAGAGCGAAATTAGTTGACTGTGACATGCATTTATTTCCAGCTTGGGTAGCTTAATCACTCCCAAAGCGTATTTTAAACTAAAGTGTTTTTCTGACTTATCAACTTCCGGATTTAACATTAGCAATCCCCGTATTTTGCTGAATTAAAACAACAAATTTGAAATCATGAGGACCTTAGAAATCACAGGATTTGTGAAAGAGGAAATAACGCATCTCCCCTTATCTCATGGGTACGTTGTAATCAATTTTAATTTGTTGATTGGTTTTGCATGATTTACATTACAATTCAATTATTTGAAGAATCAAATTTCACTTTTTGAATTACATGCAAGCAATTGAATTTTGTATTATGACATAAATATTAACGTATTCTAACCGGTTTTTGATTCCTAAAAAAGTTTAAATTTTATTGAACTTGTTATTCAATTTGTTTGTTTTAAAGAACATTTGTAGTTGTATGTTTTTTTATTGTTATCTAATATGCTAACTTTTTGTGGTAATTTTATGATAGGCTGCGTGATCAACAAAATGAAGAATTATTGACTTCTGCATACACGAGGATAAGTGGGAGTCGGACAGCTATTACCAAAACTCAAAAATTGAGCTATTTTAACATTCCTGGAGAGAGGTAAGTGTGGAATTTAATTTCCAAATCGTAAATGTCATATTGTGTTTCGTTGTTTGCAGTCCGATGCTTGGAATGACGATTGGGGACATGATTGATTTTGCTGCTAAGAAATATAAAGATGCAGAAGCCTTCGTTGCTCCGTTCCAAAATATTCGACGCACTTTTCGACAAATTCAACAAGATGTGAGCAAAATTTTGCATGATTTACAAATAATTTTATCCTGGGGTTTTCCCAGTCTTATGAATTTAACGAGGATAAGAAAAAGATAGCATGGAGTGGGCAGTTCTGGTTGAGAAGCACATAATTACAGGTGTCTAAATATTGACTAGTTTAATCACGGGGTGTGAAAACCAAACATTAGCTAATTAGATACTTAGACTGTCTTTGTTCATATGATTGGCGACAAAAAAAGACTTCAAAACGATTTGGGAAAACCAGCTAACCCGTTTTATTCGCTTCAGACTATGTAGTATATTAGTATGCAATATTTGTAATTAAAAGACTAAGAATACTGCACACATCTTAAAAACAAAAAAACATAGGTTCAAAAATTTTCTGGAGGATTGGCAGCCCTTGGACTAAAACGTGGAGATCGGATCGGAATTTGGAGTCCAAACACATACGAATGCTATTTGACTCAATTGGCTGGATGGAAAGCTGGTCTAATTGTGGTAAGATTTAGAATGATATTAAGATTCTGTAATTATAGGCTTATTTATTTTGCAGGTTTGCATAAATGCAGCTTTGCAAAGTCGAGAACTTCTTTACAGTAAGTTTACTTCACTCGCGAATCCAAAAAACTTTTAAAATAGTATGATAATTAAACAACAGGCCTCAACAAAGTTGGAGTGAGATGCATTGTTATTTCCAAAGTATTTCGAACCCAGGATTTTTATGAAATTCTTACGAGATCAATCCCACAAATAAAAACTTGCTACCCTGGACATTTGAAGAGTCCTCATGCTCCTGAGTTGGAATTTGTCATTTCTGTAGAGCCAGATCTGATGTGAGTTTTTAATATGTTGCAAAATTTGGTTTCCAAACTTAAAAGCTGTTTTATTTTGCAGAGGAACTCTTAGTTTTTGGGACATTGTAGATCTCGGAGATTCCAATATTCTTGCTAATCACAACGATGACTCTGACCAAATTCAGTTTGACGATGTTTCCACGCTATGTTTTACTTCGGTAATTAAAACACAAAATTTAACACCGAAACCGGACTCCATTTAAAGATGTCGTGTACTTATTAAAACTCATGCAGGGGACAACAGGAAACCCAAAAGCTGTAATGCTTTCCCACCACAACTTTGTTAATAATGGTTACTTTGCCGGAAATAGGCTTCAGTTACAACCAAATGTATGCTTCGGATTTTGATTGTCCAATTTTGTTGTCAAAACGGTAATTTATTGTTGTAAATCCATAGGATAAAGTTTGTCTGCCCGTTCCTTTGTTTCATGTTTATGGTTGCCAAATGGGTATTTTCGCAGCCATAATTCATGGTGCGACAGTGGTTCTTCCTTCATTTGGATATGATGCTAAAGCAATTGCAGACACTTCTGTATCGGAGCGGTAATTAACTGACATAAAATGACTTAAGCAAATACCGATTATTGTTAATTTTTGTGTATGTAATACTTTTTTTGCAGATGCACTTTTATAATTGGGACACCCACGATGTTTGCAGATATGCTCAAAGCAATTGATGGCAAGCCCTCAGATTTTTCCAGCTTAAAAGCTGTTGTAACTGGTGGAGCAATTTGCACTCCAGAAATAATTACGGATTTGCGGAACAAAATGCCACTCATCAAAGTTGTGGTGAATAAATTTGTGCATTTCTCAAAATATGTTAACACTTACGGAATTGTCGATGTTCATGTTTTTTGGTTCAGAGCAACTATGGCATGACGGAAATTGGTTGTACATACATGGGGCTTCCTGGTGACTCTGACCTTTTATCCTCATCAACGGCAGGTTTCCCTTGCGAGAATGCTGAAGTTAAGTTGGTGGATCAAAACGGAAAAATTGTTCCCATTGGCCAGGAAGGCGAACTATGCGTTCGGAGTTATGGAGTTACATTAGGCTACTGGGGAGAACCTGAGAGGACTTCAGATGTCATGGAACAATCAAGATGGTTCCACACTGGGTGAGTTAAGCTGAATTGGGCAAAAGTTTAACAATTTAATGTGAACTTTCTTCACAGAGACTTATTCGTCATGTTGGAAAGTGGTCATGGTCGAGTTGTGGGTCGAATTAAAGAAATGGTAGATAAAACATGTTATGAGTTCAGAATCTCCTTGAATCTATTAAAGTTTACCACAATCAATTTAAAGGTAAATCGAGGCGGAGAAAATGTTTATCCAAAAGAAGTTGAAGACTATCTTAAAACACATCCTAAAATTCTGGAAGCACAAGTTTTTGGAATGCCAGACATCCGAATGGGTGAAGAACCCGCAGTCTGGATTCAGCTCCGAGAGAGGTGAAACCATGAATTTTGACGAGGTCAAAGCTTTTTGCAAGGGCCAAATTGCACACTTTAAAATTCCAAAGTATATCTTTTTTCGTGATGACTTTCCTCGTACTCCTTTGGGAAAAGTGCAAAAATTTCGAATGAGAGAAGAAACTTTAAAAGTATTGAACAAAGTTTAAAGAGGAACAAGGGTATTTTAAACAAACACATTAAAAACACATTAAAAAGCAACTTTTATTAATAGTAGTCTACTTACTATGTTTTATCATGTTTCTCTTTACAATGAAAATAATTTTGATCAATAATTACTTCCGAATTTCATGTTTTATATGTAAACTAATTCTTTTTTTAATAACAGTACCGATAATACAATACCCGGTTAAAACAATGTAAATTATTTCCAATCTTACGTGTACAGGACAATAATCAATTCATCACTTTTGAATCTGAATAAAAACTCAAACTATGAATCTAAATTTTAACTACATTTCTAAACCAACCCGATAAATATGCTCAAGGACACAATAACTACAAAATAAATTAAGCCCGTTCCTGCAGCTCCACACCGA
>JAAXNX010003001.1:0-11801 GCA_036491905.1 Folsomia manolachei
GATAAGTTACACAAGTTACGGTTGCTGACATTACAAAACACAATTTGTTTGTTTTGTGGATGGAATACATTGAACTTATTTTTCGACTGTATGATGGGATATGATTCCAATCATAATGAAAATCAGTATGGAGAAAGTTGTTGGCTCTTCTAGTCAATGATAGCTGGAGTAGTATGAATGAGATGACATTCTGGCATTATGTTTGACTGACTTCACTGCATGGAGCGAGTCAGTCAATAGTAGAATGCTTTTCTTTTACTGTCAGTCAGAGAAAAGAGTGAATGCTGATTCAGCTCTGTGGAATGTCTTTCACGCAACCATTTTCATTGTTCTAAGGAGGGAGGAATTCATTAATCATTTCATGTTTCAAGGCAATATTTGTTTTAATGTTCAATGAGTTTGTTTATTATTTTGTGTTTTGAATATGCATTTTTTTAAACATAATAGATGCATGTTATTTATTATTTAATGTTCTAATTGCACATTTTTTTTATTTTAAAAGGGGGGCTAGAAACACTAAAAAGGTGCATATGCACCTTATTGTTGATTTTTTATTTGAATGAAAAAATCCATTTTAGAAAAACGAATGGAAGTTAGCATTCAAAAATGAAATAAACCCCGGGAGATTGATTGTTGGACAAATCCATGAGTGTGTTAAAAACGCACTGAATTCCAAGGTATTGGTATAAAAAAGAAACCCCATAAATTTTGTGCATCACGCATTCATGATATTTACCAACTCCCTTCCGAGATAGTTCTCTGCGGATGCCAATTTGGTGGGGTAGAGGTGGCAAATGTGAAGTGAGGACATAAAACTGAGTAATAATTCAGGATTGAGAATATAAAAGTTCATCGATGTACATTTGAGATTGCTTTAATGCAGACAGATTGCGTGTACGTTACGTAAAGCTCAACTCTTTATTCAATAGTTTTCACCTTTTCCTGAAAGATACCTAGTTGTTATCATTGCGTTACTTACTTTCACGTTTTCTTTCTCTTTCAATTGCTGGAGCTGTATAAATAACTCTACAAATCACAAACATTACGTTGCATACGCAATTTTTTTTAGCTTTTTTTAATTGTTTTTTTAGATAACGAAAATTTGTAAAAATAGTGCAAAAATAATTAGATTTAGTTTTAATTTTAGTATAGTTTTGGTTCAGCATGAAATTGGATTTTTTTCATTTGCATCTAACTTTTTTTTAGAAACTAAAGCTATAAGTCTTCATTTTACTGATCCTGCTTTCAAACTGTTAATCCTTTTAGAGATTATTTGGATTGGATTCTCTTCCTTTGCCAGGTCGAAATCAGTGCGACTTTATAAGAAATCCAGAACCCAATCTCATTTGCCTTTATTGTTTTTCGTGTATTCAATTAAATTAGAAAGGTTTTTTGTGTGCTTTAGGAAACTTTTTAGTCTAGCAGTAAACTGAGAAATGTGACTGAAATACCCAAGAGGATTGATCTGGTCATGAAAAGACGCCCGTTCGTCTTATGCTGCTTCCGAAATTTAAAGCCTAAATCAAATATTTAGGCATCTTTTTAAGATATCCTTTATTGATTGCGTGTTAAGTGACTTATTCTTTCGACAAGTTGCGTTGCTGACATTGACATACAATACAATTACAACAAATCAAGTGGTCTAGTCGCCATTTGAAATGTAACGGTCCTGTCAGCAAAGCTAAACAAAATATGCTGTGAGCATTTCGAGAAAAATTGGTGTAATAAGATCCAAAAATTATCATAATTAAATTTTACAAAATATTGTTTTAGATGGTTATAGTAATCATTTGCGATTTCTGCAAATGTCACAAATTTTTTTAATGTAAATAGGAAGATTCTATGTATTTGTCTCGGGAAAGCATTCCTTATTCACACATTATAAATGACGAAGATCTTCAAATTGCGGTTAGCTTGTAGTCTCCTTTTTTCCCACTCTTGATATTTTTTGACAATTGCATGTATATAACAAGTATTACATATATTTTTACTTTATGATCTCGTCTCAGCATTGTCATTTGTAGTTTGCTTACATGTAAGGATGAAGTAGTAATGGAAGAAATCACTTTATGCAAGAATGAGCAGGTAACATCACTGGTTGCTTTGTGAGTCTATTCAAACACACATCTTGCCTAGGGCCATTGATCTTTCATACGAAATCATTCTAATTGTCAAACGAATAAATTGACATCCATATACAACTACAACTACATAATTTCACGCACTTATAGCTCTAACAACAATGTAACAAACATTTGCTTTCAAAAGTACTGAAATAAAATTCCATCTCAGTTCCCCATTGGTGTTTATACTCTTGCCATCAAACAAGACGGAGAGAACTGTGCGGTTAAAGCAGTCTTTGTTTGCTAAAGTCTCAAAAGATGGGTATATGGATTATAATATTTGATCGAAAGTTCTTTGTCCTCTGGAAAGTAACTAATGACAAAGTAGATCAAAACTGGTAGTCTACAGAAGAATGAGCACGAGCTTTGTGCATCATATTTGTCTAGGAGATTTCAAAAAGACTATAACTTGCTCCCATTTACTTTCTCCATTGTAGCGATGAAGGAGTCTTAAAGTGGAGACTTATAAGTACACAGAATAAGAGTCAAGAGAGACTTCAACTTCACTTAATAAAGTCAAACTGAATTTAGGAATCTCATCTCAACGTCGGCTCCTCCATTTAATTGAGAGCAAGGCGGAGATTTTGCATTATTCTCTCCCAAAAAAAGATCAAGCCTGTTCTGGTCTAGTTCGTCGTGTTACTCGATTCCTTGTTTGATGACAACTTTTCTCTTTTGTTTGTTTCAATCTGGGATGAGAAATGGTGGAAAGATGCAATGAAGATAACAGACTAAAACGTCCTATGCAGAGTTATTCCTAGTTTTCTTTGATCAATATTTCAGCTTTAATCTATTTGATGGAAACTTTTCAACTTCTTCAACAGTTTTGAGTGGTTGGAAGAATCTACGTCGGAAAAAAAATCAACTCTAGTTAGCTACCAGGTAGCTTAACATCATAAATGAGGTCGCTGTTCGACACTGCCAATCACCTTTAATTGATTAAATTATGACCTCCATCTCACGCAATGAATTTTCTAACCCTAGTTCCATCCAGGTGATGAGTGTCTATTTAAAGAGATGTCGAGATTTCTTGTCCAATCAATCATAAAAAGAATTTTATGACTGGATGTAGTAGTTAGTGCATAAATGACTTTGGACACACTTGACATTTTGTGAAGAAAATTAACTGTTCAATATTTGCCTGTAAATTAAATCAGCATGATTTGTTTGTTCTGCTAGTCCAAGAAATTATTAAACTTGGTGTCAAAATTCTTACTTTTGGAATCGTGGGATTTCAGTAGGTGGAAGCGTTTGAGGAGCAATTGAGTTTTGAAATTTTTGTAACTGCCCTGAACAAATTTCAATAAAAACTTGGACAATAAAAATAAACTTTATGTTGATGTTACTGTTACGACCACTTTGCAAAACTCCAAATAGCCCTGAACTTGTTACATAATTAATTAATTTTAGCCCTACACTGTTTAAGAACTTCCGTTTATACACTTACTAAAAAGTGTGCTGTATTTTTTCTCTTCCTTTCCATCCCGATAGCCGTCAGTTAGACTTCTTCAAGGAAAGTCATTGGGAAACCTTGACTTGAAGCACTCTTTACTTCCTTCAAACTGAAACCTTCAAGTCGCTTCAAGTCCTCTTATTTTCGTTACACAGAACAAGTGAACTACTAAAACTGCACATTTACTCCCTGGACTCAGTACTTTCTCCACTTCACTCGCTTTGCTCTCATGGACGAAGCTGGCTACGTACCAAAAAACTCGCCCAGTTATGTCCTTCTAGATGTAGTGCAATGTATTTTGTGAACATTGTCTTATCTGGTGAAAGCAGACGCTGCTCCTCTCCAAAAACATTTTCTACTAGAAGCCAACAAAGATGAGTGTGTATCCCTTCAACTCTAGAATTGGATGGAGTGGCGAATATGAAGAGCTCGGTCAGTGGCAGGCATGGATTTTTGGTTTACTCTCCTGTACTGAGTACCATCTCAAAACATGAATTTGGCAAATGCACAGCTGGCATGAAATCCACAATAAAATTCTACATGGTTCAAAAAGTGGTCAACTTTCTAAAAAAACTGAAATGATAATGATAGAAATTGAATGCAAATAAAATACAAAACTGCAGCAGCAGCAGTCAAATAGTATTACTTACTATATTCATTTTTTGTTCTTGTATAGTAAACAACTTTGAAAATTATATTGTTACAAGTTTAATACTTGAATTTTAAAAAAAAAGTAAACAATCCGGGACAAGATTTGCTACTTTGGTTCCTACAACTTTCTACTCCTTCTTGGTTCAAAAATGTTTCATTCACTTGAATGTGGTGATAGTGGTTAGGGTTCGGGTAGGTAGCATGCAGGCACTTGATAATTACGCCATTTCTCCAGTTACAGAGTGTTCTTACGCTTTAACTGACACGCCATAATTTACTCGGTTAGACCGACATGACTTTGGGCCACACCAAACCATACAGTGTTTAGAGCGGTAGGTTGATGTTTGTTCTTTACAAGCTCAGCCAGATCGCCAGTTTAGTGCAGAGAATCTCTTATCCGTTGTGGGTTGAAAAGGCTATAAATATCAAAAGCAACATGGCAACTGAGCTAAACCGGGCAAAGAACATAAATGTGAGTAATGTTGAGTAAAAGCTAATCAGCCCTGGACTGCCTGCTTTCTCCGCTGCTTCTTGGATTTTTCTTGTACGTATTGCTTACTCTTTAGTCTTGACTCACGGGTGGTTTGCTACGTTGTGATGTGGATGTGGACGTTGGGAAATGGAGTGGCAGTTATCGGGATCGAGTTATGATTGTATCGCTTTCCTTTGCAATGACGTAAAGTTAATGCTACGTTAGTTTAAGGGGTGCTTTGGCAGATCGTAAAACCATGTCTTCCATATAGATGGATGTGAGCATGGTTTTCACAGAGTGCGCAAGGACTTCTGGCACTCGTAAGGTTAAGAAATGATGATATTGATAAATGACTAAGTGATCGAATTAATATTATTACAAAGAAAATGGTTAAAATAAATCAACAATGACAACTGATTTGCATTTAAATGACTGAAGTAGTATAAATAGCATCACAAAAATCCAGATCTTAAAAGTGTAATACTATTAACATTGAATTGTACTTTTTGTAACCGTAATATTATGATGTTTGAAATAGTAAATAATCATTGTTTTTTTATAAATTCCAGTGATAGGACACGTATCCGATGGAGTGATTCCTTTTGCCAAGAAAAATTCCACAACTTTCTCCAATCCCCTCTTGCCCAGTACCAGTACATCCACATCGTCAATAGATTTAAGAAACTCGTCATTTAAAAACAATGGCAATTCTATAAGCAGCAGCAGCAACACAAGGAGCAGTAGCCATCCTAACAACACCTTCAAAGTTGGTTTGGAGGCGGAAGAAGCTGCAAGAATACTTGAGTTGCAAAGACTTAATTTACCCTGGATTGATAAGCAAGGTTGTCTTTGATAAGCATTAATAATTGATAAATTTCGAGTCTAAATTAATCTCTTTAATTTCTATGTTTTTTATTCCCACTATATCCTTCTTACTCACTGCAATTTGGATGTATTAGCTGTTGATGCTACCGTTACACCCTCGTCAGCCATCATTCTCAGCTCTCTCCAGTCTGGTCCATTCTCTCCACTTTCTCCAGGGGAGCCATACTTCGACGCTGTACCTGGCAACGTGACTGCTTTGGTTGGCAAAACGGCCTATCTGTCATGTAGAGTACGAAATTTGGGATCTTACACAGTAAGATTTTCAACTTACATGAATTGTTACATTTATTTACACATTTTTGTTTATGTTTTTGGTTACATGTTTTAAACATGAGAATCGCATCTTTGTAGTATTCAAGAAACCGTGATGCAAATTTTATGCACATTTTTCTGTAAATTCCCACATTGCAAAGTTTGTTTTTTTACCTTAAAAAAATCCAAAGTACATGAATACAAAACATCATTTGCTATAATTAAATTAGAAGATGGTGGGACATAATCAAAATGTGTTGTATTCACTTCTTTCATAAAGAATCCGATTCAATTTTCTAGTACTAACAAAGCTTATTCCATAAACATTATTCAATTGAATTCTCTTTTATGAGAAATTAAAGAATTATAACAAACCGCAATCTTATTTGCAGAAGTATTGAATTTCACAAACTTTTACAACCATATTTTTCCCAATACATAAGCTAAGGCAAAATAAATTATTTACCTTATATAAAAGAAAAAAAGCCTAAATTCAATAATAGCTGTAGGCGAAGCAGTGAAAGTTCTCGTGTAAACAAACTGCGGATGTCGACCTAGATGTTGGTCTTGTGTGGTACCACGGTGTGGTTGGTTGGTGTGGTACAAACACAAGTATTTATTTACTCCTTAGCTGGGTACTGATTTGTAACATATACATACCTCACATCAGAAATGTTATAAGGTGGCCACCAACCCCTTCCCTTGTTTTTTTCTTTTGTGTGGTTCTCCTTTCCACACTTCAGTGATTTTCCCAACAGACATTTCTTGTTCCCATTTTTTGTTGATGAAACAAAAACAGAAAAGTTCCGGTTTGTTTTTTGTTTGTGCTAACTCAGCAGGAAAACAAGAGGCGGTTTTCACTCGACACAACAAATAGATTTTTTCAGATAGTTGGCAGGATGATGTACCAATCGTTGTAATCACATCGCATATGACTGGGCACAATGTTTCATACAATCTCATTTTCATAGAAGTATTCTAAGTATTTAGTGTTGAATAGAATTTTCAATGCCTTGAGTCGGTAGATTAATTTTATATAATAGAACGATTATATGATTGACTTCGTTTCTTATCGTTGACAAGTTTGGTTAGCATGAATTTCATAAAAAATGTGAAGGTTTTTCACCAAAATAAAAAAGTCCGTGAAACAATCACGGAAATCTTAGGAATTTTCATTAATGGCAACTTGACATGCCAAAAGGCTATTGGCATTTGAAATCTGTTTTGACCTCGATTGCTGGTTTATGATACGAAAGTAATTGATGCTTTCTCAATTGTTTTATATCCACAAATTATCACAATTATTAACATCGAACTGCCAAGCTCACAATTGGTTAACACAAATATACACTCAGATCATGTTTTTTTTAATTCTGTTGAAAATTATGTAGTTGACATGTGTCGGAATTTGATCGTAATGGGTGGCCAACAGTTCATGCTAACTGTTTTATGTTGCGTATTCCACCTTCGTGCGCTTTTATTTTATTTTAGTATTTTCTGATTTTTTTTCAACTATTACTTGCTAATTGAAGGGTTCAGAGCTTCTTGGAAGTCAAAACGTGAAAAAGGTTTTCCCAGAAGCAAAAGTTTCAATTAAGTAAAACCTTGTAGTATAGCATAACAAAAACTCCGCGTTTTATTTCAAGTAAAACTGCATTTGGTATGATCTTTTATTTTACTCATTGCAAAAAATGGTTAACTGTCAATACCTGTCATTTTCACAATAATTGTAAAAGATTCTCCGAAAGTAGAGCTTGAAATATTTCTTTTTTGCTTTCCTTCATACGCTCTGTTCGAAAATCGTGGATCACAAACCATGATGGAGGTCGATTTGGTCTGAGGCTGTATTTGAATTTACTTGATCCGTGACCCTTATGTGATTTAGTCTTCGAGGCATTTCCTTTCAACTTATGACATATTTTGGTTTGAAATTTAGGTAATAATGATTTTCAAACTAAAATTTAGATCACATACTTCGATCCAAGACTACTTTCACCGAGTAAGCTGGTTTAAAATCAGTGCTTAATGAACCTGAATAGCCAAACTCTTGTTGCCAGTATCCTAAAATACTTTCCACTTACCTTCTGCTTTTGACGGTGTGTGTCTGGGTTGTTTTGGAGTTTGTAAGTACGTATTCCTTGTAGTTCTTTGAAGAAAGTTGGTATAAAGTTGAGCGTTGTGTTTTTCTCTTTACTCGTTAAAATGAGGTGAGCAGTGAATTAATGGAAGGTAAGTGGGATATACACGATATAAAAGCTCAATCAAAGTCAAAAGTTAAGCAACAAAATCAATTTTGCTCTTCATTCACTTTCTTTGCTGCCGAGTTTTTTTTATTGTATCAGTTTATTTTGTGTTAGCCCACATTCTGAATTAGACTTTTCTTACTCTTGGCGGCAGCTAACCACTTTACTCTAGCAAGTATTGGAAGAATATTGCGATTGCGGTAGTCAGGAAATGGAGTACCTCTCCAGAGACTCTGGTACATGGATGGATAATACTTTTTATAATAGGACATTGTTGTTTATAATTCAATTCAATACCTGAATAAATATCTTTGTCTGCCCCTTCTGGGACCTGCTTACTATTTAGGTTCACACAATTTATGATAAAATAATCTTTTTTCTATGCTTGTGATTATTCAATCTTTCACCCATGCTGCCCATAGGCCTCAAAATGTTTTTCGCACTGGGTTTTTATAGAGGATAAATATAGGAACTATCAGTGCTTCTTTCAAGTTATTGTCATCCTGGCATAGAAAGAACCGTCATATGAAATGACAGAGGTATTCCATATATCCACATCTTGATATAACTACACACCCATGTCATTTCTCACTATCCGCCCATGAATGCATGTCATTAAAAAGAGAAAGTGGGATGGGAAAGAGAATTCAGGAGAACTGTGGAAATATTCTCTTTAACATTTCCAACATTAAAATGATTACATCACATTCAACGTAAATGTTTGAGTTTAGCTTTGAGTTACACTTGCCACTCACTGCCTTCATCTTCTTGAGCCAAATATTTCCCTCGCTCCAAGTTGAAGAGAACTCGACTCATGTTTATGGAAATCAGTGGAACGAACATAATGCCGAAGCGAATGATGGTAAGGTGGCCGTTAGTTTGGAAAGGGCTCGTACGTATGCACGAATTGTCAAAATGCGCTGAGTACGCTTATCCCACAAAGTCTGCCATCCATTTGAAGTTAACCCATCTTGATGTGGTTTTTCCATTCGCATACTATCGCCTCGTCAGCTTTGTGTAGTTTTCAGGGTTTGGAGTGGATTTAATTTGAGTTTTACAGTGTTAGGTAATAAGGAACTGCAGAGTTCAAGTTGATTCTGTGGTGATGTCTCTATGATTAAAATCATAAAAGATTTCACTTTATTTCAAGTGGTTGAGTGAAAGATGACTTGGGTTTGTCCACTTGTGTTGCATTTTGTAAAGCGTCAGTGTCGTAAGCTGAAAAACTGGAATGATGGGAGTTAATCAGGCAAAATATGTTTCCATACAGAAAAACTTGAACAATATGTAATATCTTAACTTACAAAATTTGAATTTTTGTTGGCATTTAATGCAATACTTAAATAAAGTTACAGTACAACAAGATTATCCTCAAAAATATTTTGCAATATTCAAAGTAATACAGCCTGCATTTAATTTCAAACGCATTTTACACAAATATACTGAGGATATAACATCCATCATTGGCAGCTTCAATTTTCGTCACCATTGTTCATGAGCTTCGATTACAATCCAGACTGGCATTATATATCAAAGAGTGAAGCAACCGCAAACTTTCTAATAAAGAAGTCAAGTGTCTACATCAACTGCCTAGAAAGCTGCAAGGCATACATCTCTTTATTCAATATGTTCCGACAAAGCACATCGAAACTGCAGCTTCAAGTGGGTTTCAGAGGAGTACAGATAATTGCACTTCAAACAGCTTCAACTCCCACACACACCTACTTCTACAAGGCAACGGGTTCAACTTGAGAGACAGCACTTTTAAATGTTCTTTGTGACAGAATTGAGTCAAATGACTGAAGGGAACTTATTTTGTAGGCGGTGGAAACGACAAAAACTTACGTTTGACATTTAAACTCTCCCACTGTCCACTCGATATACACGTGCTGTGCTGGCTGTCTGCGTCTGCTTTCAAAGTTCAATGATTTGGTTCAATGTCAAGATCTGGGACATGGATGGGTCGACAGGAATCAAGAAATTTACAGGACAGGAAGCGAGTGGCGTCTTAAATCTGATTGAACAAATTCTTCTCGAGTTCGCTGTTCCTGTTACTAGCTTGAAAAAGGAATCCATCCTTTCCTGTAGTTTCATGTCCCTGTTACAGTTGATCCTATACTTTCCCTTAATGGATCATGATTTAGTCCGAGTCATGCATGCATAGATCCTTTCCAATCAGAGAGCCTTTCCTATTTAAAATTAAACCAGTTGGATGAGAGTGGAAGAAGGGAGGACAGTGAAAGGATTATAGCTATTGTAATTTGAATTCTATACATTAAGAAATTACTTTCTCCAGTAAGGTTACTTAACACGTTGAATGGGTTTCAGTAAGAATTGTGTTAGTAAACCCATTTTAGGATCAAGTTTGAGAGTTAGTGTCAGAGCTAGGCAAATTCCTACTCCGCATTGTGATTTCGTAACCAATTTGAAGTGGAAAGCATTCCGTTTAATTTGCTTGGTCATTGTCCACAATCAGCAGAGATGGAAGAATAATCGTTCAGTAAGGTTGATAAGACTTGGATCTTAACCAATCAGAATTTGTCCAGTTGGAAAATGTTTTTGACTTGGGTTGTGACAAGGCGATATTCTCGGACGAGGGGAATTGCTTATATATCGTCTTCCTGTACTTTATTTGATGCAGTTAGAACAATAAGGATTGTAAATAACGGAGTGTAATATGCTGTGAAATGTTTGAAACTTGATGGGAGACTAATGCGATTCACTCGAATGGTTATTGCATAGACGAATGAACAGAAATTCACGTAGTATTTCACGGTATGTAGTACAATGTGATGGTCCAAAACAAGACAGATTTTACTTATTTTGTCTAGTCCAGTCTAGCTAATCCTTGGTTTATTGTGTTCTTCTGTCCTTCTTTCTTTTCGTGGCCCAGTGGCCTAGAAGAAAGGAGTGATGTTGATTAAGAAAAAACACGTGTCAAAGCAATTTATTCCTAGCTCACTGAGCTAATTTCTAGTTAATGAGTCAGATTACGAAAAGCGTAGTAATTTGCTTATACAATTTATTTTCTACTAAAATTCTGTATAAATCATAGAACAGTGTGCAACAGTAATTATTTGGCCGGTTCTTAAGATGAATCAGTAATCAGTATTAATATTTCGACACGTGACTCAATGCTCGATAATGAAGTCCCAATGCATAGTGCTTTTAACTTTTTTTATAATTTGTAGTCTGCAAATTTGATGTTTCATTATTTCGATGTCATAGGGCCTTAAAATTTTCAGGATTTGCCCATCAGTGTACATTTAATAGAACTTGTCTTGGGCAAGAATCAAAAGTATTTGTATTTTATTTTTTGGACAGGTTTTGGCTTCCCACAACACAATTTTTCCATTATTCGATGAAATTCTTATTCATTTCACCACACTCAATCAACTTCAGTATAAATATGAAATTCAAAGCACAATTGTAACCTTATCATTCCTTACTCATACCACTGAATTGATTTTCCTCCGTAATGAAGCTAAGCAGGCGATACCAAGTATGAATTGGATGGAGTTTTTCACTTTTCCGTTTAAGAAACGGACTGAGTTTGCAGATACTTGGACTCTATTTAATTGATGATTATCTGATCATGGCAATGAAGGCAAACAACAAAAACGAATCAGGAAATTCTAAGCCCGTGTGTAAAACTGACTATGTATGTAGTAGCCTAGCTATACGCAAAAAGAATGGTGGTACTTAACAAGAAGTGCTCATCT
>JAAXNX010003002.1:0-11799 GCA_036491905.1 Folsomia manolachei
TTGCGCTGGCTGGGTTTCAACTATGGATCTGTAGTTAAACGGATTTCCTCACTGGGATGTGTAGTAGGTTTACGGTATTATGGAGGTTTTATAGTGGTTGTGTGGGTGTAATGGGGGGGGTTAGGTTTATATATATCTATATATGTCTATGTATTGTTGTGCAAAAATTGAACATCGGTCAAGCGATATTGCAAAATAAATGCAGTATGTAAAATACTACCGATGGTATTAAAATATGTCAGCGGAGACAAATACAGGGAATATACAGGGAACAATCATATATACAGGCAATCAGGTCGCTCCCAGCTCGGGGGGTTAGGTTTAGCAATCCAATCGGCAGACAATTGTTAAAATTACCTATAACTTGTAGTTGTGCCACATTTATTTCCGTTAACATCTGTCGACTCATCCTCCTTCGATCAGACGGGAGTCCAACACCCACTTTCTCCAAAGTGTTTCGAACCATCTCAGTTATAGGGGAGTGAGCACGTCCCTCCCGTTCCTAATAAGTATGATGCAATTGTTTAATTAGACGAATTAAAAATATGGGTTACACCAATTATCTGGCCGCTGTCTGCAAGCCATAAATTACCTGCGACAATCGGAGTCTTGCAACTTCTTTCGCTTGTGCCAAGGCTAGGAAGTGGAAACGCAAAATTAAATTGTATTTTTGAAACAATGAGACTTTATCTCTATTTATATCGAGCAAATCATTACTGGCAGTTGAAAGCTACTTTTGTTGACGGAGCTTTGATTTCTATCGTTGTTAAAAAAAGAATAAATCATTACATAAAAAACGAGCGATTACCATTTCGCACTTCTGTTTGGAGTTTGCAGTGCTTTGCAATTAAATCGCCATCTTCTGACGCCACAACAGCTTTCACCGACGTCTATTAGAGATCCATAAATAATTTATCAATCGCTAATCTAATCATGA
This sequence comes from Folsomia manolachei, assembly GCA_036491905.1. Taxonomy (NCBI): domain Eukaryota; kingdom Metazoa; phylum Arthropoda; class Collembola; order Entomobryomorpha; family Isotomidae; genus Folsomia; species Folsomia manolachei. Next base: position 938 of record JAAXNX010003002.1, read on the forward strand.
GTAAAGCAAAACCCCCAAGGAAATACCTTATTGAAAGAAGGAAGGTTGTGGTTTTGCAAGGAATTCTGATGTTGCCCTTCGTCTGAATTAGGAGATTCGTTGTCTGAAGTTGTCTCATTCATAAAACAAACTTGCAGATTCATACCTATAATATGCAAATATTGAATTTAATTGTATAAATTCAGCAATTTTTGTATTGATTCCATACTTGTCTGCAGTCTGGCCTGGAGGTTGTTCTTTCGTGGTTTATCAGGTTCATTCCAATCCCCTTCAAGGGCTAGTCGCCTACGGATTTCTTCTCGATCAGAACGATACTGTACAGAAATTTGAATTTTTAGTGAAAGTACGTGGCCTATTAAAGTAAATTATTAAACTGTTACCTTCCGTTCTTCTTCACGGGCCTGCCGCAAGCGTAACTCTATTTTCTCCATATCAATTCTGGGTAGGTTTGTATCCAACTCAAGTACGTCTAAATAAATCAAGTGCAAGTAGTGAAAGTTTTGTAATATTCTTTATTTTTAGAGAATTTATCATACCCATTTTATCGCGCAGCCTGTTTTCCAAATAGGGAATCGGCATGGACCTGCGGTTTATAACCGAGTCTTTTTTGTTTTTGCTACCTGAGCTAACAATATGACGCTTGTTGACCACAGTTGGATTTTGGGTGTCCAGACAAACTGAGCCAGATCTTCCATGGTAAGAAAGGGGGCGAGATTCCCCTCTTTCAGTTAAAGACCTCATCATCATTTGATTATACTCCATTTTTTCTTTTTTGTCCCGTAACCCCCTGCGAAGGGCTTCAGGGGTATTGGGGGCTGAGATGGGGGCCTTGGCTCCCATAGACTTTCGTAGCTGCATGGTGTCTCTGAATAATAGCTCTCTTTGCTCAAATGCAAAATACAATATACAAAATGAATTTTAAAAGTAGTACATACCTTCCAGTAGATGTGAGGTACGCATCCGATACTGACATGGTCTGTGCTAATTCTAGTGTTTTATTTATGATATTATTATCCAGTAAGGAACATCGGTGTTGTGTTAAGTTTGGTGAATGAGAAAGTGTCGAAGTAAATCCAAAAGATAGTTTTCAGTTTTTAATATGAACAAGTTTCAAGAAACTGAGAGGAAAATATCAAACGTGAACGGATAGAATATATGTTTACAACACTTATAATACCATACGCAGTCTTGCACTTTATCAGGGATTAGAATAAACACTGAAAACGACAGTCACCCTAAATTGTCACTGACGAGTCCATTCATGATGATAAGACCTCTTCATCCGACTGGATATCTTCAGCACTTTCCAGTGTCTTATTGAGGCAATATTCTTTTAACACTAGCCAATAGAGGCCCAACATGAGACCAGCCAAAATACTTATTACAATAAGGCTAAGCATCAACAAATCCATTGTCAAAAGTTACGACAGACAAATAATTTAGCAGTGGGGCGTGTTGCTGGGACACTTTCTTGGATTCGTTGAGCCAGAAGAAGAATTTGGCCTGGAGAATGAAATGTGTTTTATGAGTCACCGAATCCGACCGAATATGATACCCGTATTCGACGGCAACTCGGGGAAAATTCGGATGTAGTTGAGTGGCATAACCCGGGTTGGTAGCATTATAGCATTGCGTTTCGAACATGGGAAAACTGTGCCCCGATCCAGATCTTGCAGGGAAATGCATTGTCTAACTCATGGACGTCATAAAATTTGGTTCAACAAATTCCATACTAAAGCTTAGGGATGGTACCATTGATTCATCGTCGATTTTTAAATAGTCCATGGCTGAGTCGAAATTAATGATTTTGTATTTCTTAAACGGTAGTTAGATAACGTCATTGTCTATTTCATACTGGCTAAATTTTGCCCTCAACCCGAACAATCTCGTTGTAAAGTTGAGATTTGTTAAAGGAATCAATCAAATACTATAAGTCGTAATTTGGCACCATTAAAAAAATTATACGAATTTATATAAATATGTGCCACTTACTCCAAGCAAATCAGACAATACGATTTCATGAAAATCATGATGAGCTAGTAGTGTAAAGCAACGCCCGGAGAATTGCAAGATGAATAACTTGAGGCTCAAGTCTTGAGCTCGTCAGAATTTCTCCATGTCTTAATTGTGCGTAATCTCTTGAGCAAATTAAATTAATGTTATTATCCCATTACCTTTTACTTCGGCTTTTTAATTAACTTGTTTCTGCGTGTTTCCGCAACAGATTTACAGATTCTTCTGTATTGCTAAGTATATGCATTCACATTTTCATGTATAGGAATTATTATGTCCTTGCATAATTGAAATTTTCTTTACAGTATTACAATAATTGCAAGACTGCTGGACAAAATGAGAATTTCCATACACGGCTGGAGCGGCTTGAGCAATTGTAACTTGTTTGTAAACAAATTTTTAATTTTTGCTATTCTAGGTTTTATGCACCGGGTACTGCGACTGCGACGGTAACTTTTCATTTTGTTGGATTTTGAACATCAATCAACAGGAAATCTGATAGTACAGGAATGAATTTCTTTGTAATTGGTAAGTCACACGTTGTATTGCCCATTACTTTATATTGAAAGAGTTCAACAAAATAATTTTTAAGTAATTATTAGTTGTTGTATTATTTAGGCGTCTCTGGCGTCACGTGTGGTGGGAAAACGACATTGACAAAGCTCCTTCAGCGTTCATTTCCGTGGTGTCGTATCATTCACCAGGATAACTACTTTTATGATGATGACCACTCGTCCCACGTTCGAGTGCCAGATGTACAAAACCACGTCAATTATGAGATACTTGGGTCAATGGATATGCCAAAAATGTACCAAGACATAAAAGCAATATTGTCCAGCCCAGAAAAGATGTCTGATATTCCTGCCGAGGCTAGTAGTAAACCCGAAGACATTCCCAACTTTGACACGGGCTTGGAATTGTTGAATTCGGTCAACGCATTGGGTTTGGGTATGAATATTAAATTTTAATGTAATAAATTTAAGTGGAAGAGTTCTTAAATCAATACAATGCTTTCAGACTTTGACACTACAAAATTTCAGAAAATTCCAGTCCTCATTATTGAAGGTTTTATAATTTTTGAATCGCCGTTTTTGTTCGATCTGTGTGACGTTCGTTTCTTTCTCACTCTGGACGAATCGGAGTGTCGAAATCGTCGAACAATACGACAGTATAATCCACCTGACAGGTAATGGTTACGCGTGTTTTGTAACTGAAATTATTAGTAATCTTTTATATGCTTTCCTTCTTTAAATAATAGTTTTAATTTTAGCCCAGGATACTTTGAGAAAATTGTATGGCCAGAGTATACAAGACATCTTGACCACTACGTGCTGGGAAGGCCTGGGATCACACTTTTCGATGGAAAAACCCCAATTAAAAAAATTTGGCAAGAGAGTATTGAAATTGTTGAGTGCGGATTGGAAACGAAAATGAAATAATGAACTGTTACATCAACTCGAAGTCCAAAATAACATATATTTGTATACAAACAATTAACCATACACCACTACAATAAAATTAGTACTTTTAGGTAACATACATTGCTGAAAAAAATTAACATTCCGAGGAGTTACGATTATCAAGGCAGTGAAAAGTAAATTATTAGGCCGACGACTATGAGGATGATGATGACGATAATTATTATCCATATTTTTTTCTGGAATTAAAAATTTGCAATACAATACAATTATAGCAGATAGATGATGGGAATGCATTTTATTGAGGCTTTTCTTACCTTTCTTGCTTTCGTCTGTAATACTTCAGCTTGGCGTAATTGTTCTCTGGCTTTCTCCGTGTAGTCTCTAGTCGATAAAACTTGAGTCTCTATTCTGTCCACAACTTCCCCCTGTGGAAGTTATTAAGTTGTTTTAATGTTTTTGTAGTTGATATTTCGTGGAATCGAGTTGAACATGTATAGTATATAAGTCGTAATGAAATGATACCTGACTTTCAACGAGAAGTGCCATTTCCAAAAACAAATCGTGAAGGTCTTTTAACGACTTTTCCAGCTTTATAATATCGTTGTGACGGGCCTCGACGTCGGCCAACATTTGTCTTGCTTGTTCGGCTTCGACTAAAATCTAATCACAAAAATTGAAGAAATCACAGTATGCTAAAAGTTTTTATTTACAATTTACTAAATTGTAAATAAAATAATCACAAATAATAACTTACGCCCTGGGTAAATACTGAAAAGTTTCCTTCCTCAATCATATTATCGATCTCGTTGTCAGTAAAACTGGCTTCCGCTAAAACAACGGCAGTAAGTTAAATTTTATAGTTCAAGCAGGAATAGAATTGCTTCAACATAATAATATCTGTATTTACTAATATTTAGTTGACGCTTAATACGAGCCTTGCACCGGTCCCTGTATTCAACTTGGGCTTTCTGGTAGTCATTCATGACGTCGACAAATTCCCTTAAAATAGATGCATGTTGCGTTTTTCGTATTCTCAAACTTGCAGGTGTCTCATCGTTTTCTACTTCTTCTTCTTCCTGTTTTATTCCTTTCTCCAAATCTATACACAAAACAATATCCTTTAAGAATACAGAAATTAAGGATTTATATTCAATGTTAAAATACCTTTCAACTTTGATCGGACATCCTGTGAACTTATTTTGATGGTCGACATCAGTGCATCCAGTTCTTGTTTCTTTTCTGTAAATATTTTTTTAATGTACCGTTTGTCCACACCCTGTGATATTTATAACAATATTCTTTATGTATTTACTTTCATCCGGAATCGGTTTGGATAAAATGTCGCTGTGATGTGTTTGAACACTTTTCACATCCGTTCTCAACTCTGCAATTAATTTTCTTAGATCCTCCACCTGCTCAAAGAATCTGTCCATTCCATAATGTCTTTGCATTTCCATTTGTAGAACAACTGATCCGTCCGTTGTAGAATATGAGGCTCCATTTCCTTCAAAGTTGTTACCACCCCCAGTGTCCCCACCTTCCCCGTCTGGAGAAATGTGTGCCTGCAAGTAATTCAAGCAAACATTGTCAATTATAATAGCAATTTTAAAATCCGGAACATGAGTTTCATTATAATGAACTGGAGTACCTTTTGACGCAATTCCGCCAATCGGTCCCTCGTCATGTTAGTAAATAAATTATGGAAGATAAGACAATTAAGATTAAGAACCTATCCCAAGATTAAACAAACACCGGACACGCCTATATCTATTAATTTAAATGAATGGAAGAAAAACCCAGCCCAGTCATAACAGCAGTTCGCCACCACCCAACCGCAAAGCAATGATTATGCTCTGCTTGAATTGAAGTCTATTACAATTATTAGTGAATCATGCTCAAAAGATAAGCTCCTTCTGATAACCATGTTTTATATCAAACTTTGTGCGCGATAACCTAACTTTAGTGAATTTAGAATTGAGGCACTTGTTGAATGTGTGAGCTGTGTACTTTTATATACCTCCTAAATCCCATACTTCTGGGCATTGTGATACTTCTCAATTTGCCTAAATTGTGACATTCTATTTACTATTATGCATGATAATCTACCTAGTTTAGTTAGTTCATATCAAGTTAGCTTGGCATAGTTTATAATTGACGGTAATTCATAAGGTGAGTTATTCTTCCAATAATTACAAAACTAACTGGCAAGCCGGGACAAACGACAATAATGCCCTTTACGAAAAATTGTCACTCAAAATATAGTTAAATAGATTTCAGGAAACCAAACAATGCAGTCTCAACAATAATCCTAATGTTTGCTTCAAGAATGAATTGACATAAAATCACTTCTGTATTTTAATAAAATAATGGGTAGTAAAAATGCTTCAGGATCATTCATTTCAATGAACAGTACTGTATCCAATTCTTGTTTCTTTTCTGGAAATATTTTTTCAATGTTACATTTGTCCACCCATTGTAATTTGTTATGTATTTTTTGCTTTCATCCGGAATTGCTAATAGTGTTTTAACATCGGGTACATATTATGATCGCGACTTCAACTACGAACGTTCCATAAAATGTACCAGCTCAATTAGGATATACCTAAAAACATAATTGTTAAAGTTATAATAAAATTCGAAACCAGATTGACTGCTCCAGCCAAATGCATATAAAATGTACGACGAGTTGCTAGCTTGTAATGTTGAGAACCAAAACTAAAGAATTCAAACTGTTTTGTGTACAAGTAGGGTTACAGGAGTAATACTGTGCATATATCCACCCGTCTTATTTGTTGCGGTTTTGTACGAGCATAGTTACCATTACATAACAAAGCCTCTGGAGGGCATGCATACTACAGCTTAAAAAGTGATGATTCAGTCCTCTTTATTGTAGCCAACAATCTATAAGAAAAACTATACACAGGTGTGGCAACATAGAGGTATAAATGCTCTGGCTGATTAGAAATCAGAAGTGTTTTCCTTAAAAAACAGTACTTGGTCAAAAACTGGCCGTTATTGTTTCCCCCAAACTATGAATATTTGCCATTTGCCCATAAAATATTAGAAAAGCCTTGTTTAATTTGAGCTTGTAAAAAAACAAAAACAATGAATACCAAGAAAATTCGCAGCATTCCACTGGGGTTATGGCTGATGATAGGTACAATAAATGTTTTTTTACATAAAAAGGGACCTGCTAAATGAATACATGCATTTAACTCCTAGTGGCAATAGTACAAACATCAATGGGCCAGTCCCCCTTTGAACAACCAACTTATCGACAACAGTCCCCGGGTGAAAAAGCCAAACCTGAGCATGTTATCCCGGTCGTTGTTCGGGGTGCATGGTTTTCAAGAGAAAAGAATGTCAACACTTTTACAGAATTTGATGACAAGTCCATGAGCACACGTGGCTACTTGATAGATATTAAGGAGGAATTTCATGTCAATGTAATTGCTCATCTACATCACCAGTCATCACCTACAGTTATAATTCGATTACTTATAAATCCATTGTCCTTTGTTGTTTTCTAGTACACGATGATTTTCCAGAGTGGGAATTGCTTTCACTGCGTCCGTATCAATGTTCGGACGGTCAACATTTTGGTAAGGTTACTGTGAATTTTAAAACAAAGATGACTTCTTAAATAAACCTTACTAATTTCAGGAAAAGATTGAAAGTAAGTTATGCTGGTTAAGTAACGCAGGAATTGAAAGAAGTGCATGACATCAGATTGTCAAAGATAATTGAAGTTTTATTCGGATATCAGCAGAGTACTCGTTCTTTATATTTTTCGCAAAAAAAAGCTGCAATGCGCCACGCTAATTTGACTTCTTTATCTACAAGGCCAATTGTGGGTCCCGTGCTAATTTCCTACTAATTTCATATCATAGCCGGATGCATTAACTTCCCCACAAATCGGGAGCCACCAACAATGGATGAAGTGTGCCTCAACCTAAATCCCGACACAAATCTTGTGACCCTGTTTTCCGAAAATCCGGTACCAGTAAACTGTCGCTCCAGTTTGGAGGGAGTTTGGCAGGTATTATCATAAAATATAGTACATATGTATAAACATATTTAGTTAAGTACACAATATTATGTATTGATATAATATCATCTACAATTAAATTTTTTTGGTAGTTTGCTTATCAAAACAGGTTTCGCTTCACCGGAGAATGCGATAATCCCGAGGCATCCATTCAATCTTGCCAAACACCGGGCACACAGTTTTTGATCACAAATCAAAAGTTCAATATCACATACAAAGCTTGTGAAGGAATGACAGGGACATTTGATGGAAGTATGTAGTAAAGTACTTATTTATGGGAATAAAACTAGTTAATTATGATTAATTATTTTGTAGTTGACTTTTTCCGAGTCATCGTGCAAATTTAATTGTCAACATTTATTTTTACAGCGGTGGAATACAGCTGTCTCGGGGACTGGTTCATTGGGAAAAACCATTTTTTTGCAGTTGTTAACACAAAGGAATCCAGGAAAGATGAAAAATACCGTTGCTTTCTCCGAAATAGAGATGACGATTTATTTCTTGCAGCTTCTATTACAGCTGAATGTAATACACTGAAGGTAATGCTTCAGTTTATGAAATCTACGGGGTAATTAATGATCAAATTAATCAATTGTGATTAATGATGTAATCACAGGGAACAGAAAGTGCACCGGAGAGGCTACGATTGACTCCAGGTCCGATTTGAGAAAGCAATTTTTTTCATGCTCTTTATCTGCAAATGGAAATCAATGAACATTGTTATTTTTCAGTTAAATCAGAAATCGTGACTCCTAGTTGTAAACTACCACTGAATTACACTGGTGACTGGATAAACACAGCAAATCTTGACGCAGATGTCGTCATAAACTCAACTCATATCGTGGAAACATGGTGGCCAGACGAGGGCCGCTATAGGAAAACTGTTTATGTGTGCAAGGAAAAACGTGGTTCTAGGTATCTTATGGCTCGACTAACTGTGGATGGATGGTGAGAACGCATGAAAAATGAGTTATAACCATGTTTAACTGTAGATGTATTCACAGCCAAAAGGATTTTGTTTGCTTCGACTTTGTTCCACGACATCACAACATAGTCCGGTTCCGGAAAAGTACTGCCCTTATCACGGAACAATTCTCCACCGTATGCTCATGGGTTCAATTTAAAAATGCAGATCAGTGGAAGTACGATCTCTTATTGGGTAATGCGACGTTTTATATTTTTTTATAAGCCAGCCCTGCTGCATGGTCAGTTGATTGCATGATTTGGAAACGAGATATCTTTAGAGATTTGTCATTCAAAGTAGCTAAAGTGATCAAACAAAATCGTTTCATTTTGGATTTGATATCAATCTCCTTCAGCCAAAGACCTAACTACCATTCCGTGCCCCATCAGCGGTTACTATCAGTTCCACCAAGTGGGAACCAACCCCCTGGTTTCCCGGATCATGAACGGGATTACAGACTCTCCTCGTCCTCGGCTTAATTGCAGGCTCAACATTTCTTCCTTCAAAGTGTGCGACAGTGAGCGAAAAGAAATAGTCCTGGACGTGGAAGAAAATGTCTGTGTCGACTACTTAGGGCGACCTCTCGACATTTATAGTAATTCAAATCAATTCATGACAACTTTCAATTTGAACTCTTTTTCACTCAATTCTATATCTAAATGTGACTTTTTCCTCGTCCTTAAGAATTATTATTGCAATGTAATATGTAAAACGTTAAAATATCTCTCCAGATGGGCTTAATTCATTTTGCCTACGGAATGATATGTAGTATCTGCTGAATTGGATGGAAGGTGGATTAATTCAACAATTTAGGAACTGTTCAGTTTTGGCGTGAATAGGTTTTAAAATACCTCGGTCGAATAGTTGTTTGACCATACTTTTCATACATATAATATCAGTTCATAATCATCGAGTCAACGACCACTTCTTGGAATGATTTTTAGAATGATAAAATAATTTATTCGAAACCAGCTAAGAATCCGGTGCCAATTCGATGCCCAGTAGCTGGAAAGTTCAACTTTACACAGATGGGTGAGGTGCCATTTGAAACTCGAATCTTGGGAGGGGTTACTCACTCACCACGGCCCGGAACGTACTGTAAGGTTAACATTTCCGACTTTTCGGTTTGTGACCAAGACCAGAAAGAGGTAACCATTGATGAGAACTACTGCCTCACTGTGGATTATTTGGGAAGGCCTGTGGACATTTACAGTAATTTTTCAATTTTTAAACTAGTGTGCTGAGTTAGGAATTTTAGTTTATAGAATTTCAGAGGGATTAAGCTAAATTAATTAAATGAGTGGAAAGCTGGTGGGTTGCTTTGTATTTTGTGTTGGTTGGTTCAAAAAAGCTTAGTTATTTTGGGTGTTGTTAAATCATTAATCGAAAATCTTCGATTCACTTGGTTTTCTGGTTGATATTAATTTACATTTTGTCTGTTCTCCATTTCAACTAATTTCTGATGCTTTTTTAATTACGCACCTTTTTCGAGCATCATTTTGTTGCAATTGTCTTATTTAAAATGGTTAATATTAGGTGACCCTGATTACAAGATGAAATGCATTGGATACTGGAAAGAAAACTTGAAATCATACCTTATCACATACGACGAGCTTGACGCGTTCAGCAGATACCGGTGTTGGGTGTACCAACGCTCCGATCTCAACAGAGTATTGATGTCACTTTCACTTGGACCGTTCTGTAGTCTCAAGCAGGACGTTGATAGCTATGAGAATAAACACGGCGCAGCAGTCGCCCTTGTCATGGAAGAATATGAACGTGAACGTGAGTTTATTTCAATTTATAATGATTCCATATTTCGAAATTTAATACCGTTTTTAATTTCATGAAAGGTGACCAATGCCCAATGTATTTTGACGATGGAGCGAACCCCTATAAAGAAGAAGAAGAAAGAATAATTACATTTTTCAGAGGAAATGCAGCGGAAAAATTGAAGCCCCACACTTTTTATATCATAACTCTAACTGCGATTTACAATTACTTATCATGACAAACACACAAAGATTGCGTTTTTGCTACGATGGTTTTTTATTGCAGTTTTTAAATTCGTCTCACTGCCACAAATTTATTAAGTTAATTAAGAGACACCAAGAGTTAAGACATAAAAATAAATAAAGTACCGGAACTATTAAAAAAGTAACGACTTGGCCTTCATTAAAGCAAAGCAAAACTATGTGATGCAATTTATTTTCATGTCGGTATTGCATTCTCATTTGTTTTCTAGATTTGATTGGAAGACTGTTAAAGGCATTTACAATTTGGCAATGGCCTTTCGTCAGGCAAACGAAGCGGAATCAAAAGATATGAAGTAAAAACAGTTGTTTCTCTTAAGAAAAAGTTTCTCCGGTGAGAACATTTAGTGTAAAATCTTGCAGTTTTATAAACTTATTATTTT
>JAAXNX010003003.1:0-11799 GCA_036491905.1 Folsomia manolachei
TCTAGTATTTGTATTGAGTAGCCGCAACCTTCCAGATAAAAGGGTGAAATCCGGAATCAGAAGTTGTTAGAGACTTGCCTTTTTCCGTCAAATTTGGCAAGTCTCCACAACATACATATAGTTTAACCATTAGTGTTTTACAAGAATTTACAGTAGTATAGCTTAGAATTTAGTTAACCACAACTGATGCCATAACTAAATTCTGACTTTCTTTAGTTTATAACATAAAATAGAGAAAGTCAAAATTACAAAGATATAAGCATGATTGCTGAAATCCTCTAGTACAACTGCAACGTCCATAATTCTTAACTGCTTAAGATTCAAAAGATCGATGGTTAAATCTAAATAATGTTTATTAAATTTTTATGCATCAGTACCCTTAATAAGCCATTCCTTCATGGGGGAACACACAGAGATTTATTAATTTAATAAAGATGTGTCAAAGCCATACTCAATGAGATATTGAAGCGACTTTCACAGAAATTAATTGTTTAATCCGACTTCTTAACAATCTGCAGGGGTAAACTGTTTGAATACCGTCCATTAAATTGCATTCTCATTCCATCGTATGCATTTACATATATAGCCATCAAGTGTGGATAGGACTGGACAGGAAATTAAGGTACTGCAACCCCATGGAATGTATTAGACCCCTGGAGAAAAAGTAAGGTACAAGAAAACACAGCCATTGGTTGCATCCTTATTCGTCTTCCAAGATGCCAATACACAAGTACAGCCTGGTTCACCTTCAGGTAGGGAGTGAAGACATTTCTAAAAAAGAATTGTCCGCCATCCAGCAGCGGTCTTCTGATCATTTTGTGACTGTCAATCAAATCAAAACTTATTTCTTTCAAGAGGGCGAGCCGTACCTGCTGCTTTAAAGAAAAAAACGCTTGGCAGTCTCATCACATCAGCTATCTATCATTCATCATATTGGGAGGGATGGGTTGAGTCAAAGAAATTCATATCGGTAACGTGAAGACATAGACTTGTCCAATGACTTCTTCTCAGGTCCATGGCGATTCCTATACCGATGCCTTTTTGGTATTTTTGGGTTACAATTTGTATATTATTCAGTAAAATTTGCGGTAAAACCCATTATGTAGTCGTAGGCCACATTATATACATATTTGTAAAAGCCTTGGTAAGTTTTGTTAATGCTAAATTATTCTAAAAGAATCGTTTCATAAATTAAAAAATTACGAAAGCACATCAAGTAAAAGACTTAAAAAATACAACGCGAACGAGCACGGAGTCGCAAAGGAGACAAGTCTCCATACACGAGGAAATCATGATTGATATTCTGCCCCCACCCGAGACTTTTATTTTTTATCTCTTCCAACGTCCACATCAATAATTGTCGAATGCTTGAGAATCACTTTGGGACGGACTCAAGTCTGCTGGACTGGTGCCCTGAGGATGTTGAGTGAAGTTTTAAATTTCAAGACAATTTTCTCCTCCACCTTCTTTTATTTCCTTGTCTCATCTCTGAACCAATACTTGTGCCTGGATTTGTATTTATGGTTGATCCTTGAGTTGGTTGGTTGGTGGTTCCTGGATAAAGTAAAGTGCAGGGTTGAATATTATTATTAGCTGTTGAATTACAGGACATTACCTAAGAAAAGTTGAGTTGACTGCTGAACATGGGTACTCAGCGGGGTGACCCATTAAAGGGCACCTCACTCTTCTCTAGTAGTCCATTTTAGTTTCTGAATATATTCCCAAGGGAGTCCTTGTATCATTAATTCTCAACATTTCTCCCTCTCAAGGCGTGACCAGAAGCAGCAGCAGGTAAGAGTAAGGTAATGGCTAATGGCTACATTTTATACCTTTTACTGAATTATGAATTATATGCTCAACTGGAGAAAGTGGATGCATTTAGTGATCTCCTCTATTTTGAGAGAAACACTGTTTTCCATCCTGCAGAGTTGGTGATCAACACAGTTTTTATATGGAGAAGTCCATTACCACTGTATTTTTGTATATCTTCTCAAGTGTGGGTAAAGATCGTCATTCATTTCACATTACATCACATCACAACTCATCCATTTGTTTCGGATTTCTTGAAATTGTTACGATTCCCATCATTTATCATCATACTTTTGTCTACCATGTAATACTGTGGAAAGATGAATATTTGTATCCGACAGGAATATGTCGGAATTTGGTAAATTAAATGTGGACGAGTGAACCTATCTGCAGGTAAGTTTGTGCGTGTGCATTGTTTAGTTGTAGATAATGGTAAAGTCATTTTTAATTCCAAGTTTTCCTATAAAAAACTAAAGTTCAAGGATTACAGGAAATTCATCCATCATTACAAGAAAAGAAAATGAAAGCCTGCTGCTAAAGGGTATTAATAGCCGATATTAGTGATTGGACTTTTTTAAGTTAAGCGTTGTATTGTATCTCAAGTTTTCTAGTACTAAAAAAAATGGTTGCAATGATAATTGAGAGCCAATGACTTTGATTTAATACTGATGCCTTCCTGAAATTTGGATAATTACATTTATTACGAGTTCATATTTTTTTTAAACATTTTCCTTCGTTTATCTACATCCTTTTCTCTTTCTCTGAGAGAATTGTAATAATAACAAGCAATGATATCAGTTAATGATTAGAGTACCACCTACTTAGCAGTAATTGTAGTAAAAATGAAAGGGAAAATAGTTTTAAAAAACGTTTTAAAGTAGTTCGATGAAATTACTGACTTTTATAAATTGTAAAGAAAGTTATTGTAATTGTAAAAAAAATGATCAAATTCAAGTTTATTTTAAGACGAAGGCATGAAGATGCATCAAATCAAGTGTTTCAAGCAGTAATGTAATGCATCAGTTAATGTTTTTTTATTACTTTTTCCTTCATCTTCATTATAATTAGCTGCTTTACATGGGTGGGGATGAAGTCCACTCGTATTCAGTGTTATTATTATTATTAAAGAATTCCGATCAAGAGTCAGAGGTTAGGGTTATTGAGTTGAATTGCTTTTTTTAGACTCAAGTTCAGTATTTCAAGCCAGATTTAGAAATAGAAAGTCATGTAAGCATGCAACATACTTAATAAGGGAATGCTTTAATATTATTGAGTTTTTTAAAGATTGAGAGGCAGTGTTCGTGTGATGTTGTAACACGATTCACATTCAAAATTTTGTTAGATTTGGATTGTTGGATTTGATTGTTCCGTGATGATGAGTAAGTTTGTGCAGGTGTGGTTGGTTTTGATGCTCAAGAATTGTGGACCTGTAAAAGGGTCGTCGTCGTAGAGTACACAAGGGAAAACTAATCATCAAAAACTGTGGAGTCACTTTACTTCAATACTTCAATACTTTCCTTCATTTCCTATTTCGAATTATGATTACATATTATTTATTACGGCTTCAATCTCTGCTTAGGTAAAGAGCGATGAGAAAAGTCGGTTGATTTTCATTTTGATAATGCGATGTGATCTCAGACCTAAGGGCTGTAAGCATAGATTAAGATTATTGTGCACAAGTGCATTGCTGGCCTGGTCTTGATTTTGAACTTCAATCATGTTTTGTATTTGTGGCCGTCGTGAATGTTAAAATTAGGGAGGGGATAAATGATTGTTGGGAGATGGTCTAGGTCAAAGGTCAATCTGAACTTGATAGCAATGCCTGAGTCAGACGGCCTCAACTTTTCCTAAAGAATTTTATAAATGTAGGTGTTGTCAGTTTCTACATAAAAGTTCCTAAACTTTGACTGTTCTCGTAAATGGAATATGCAAATAAGCACAAAACGATGCCAAAATGCGTTAATTACATACTAGGCTGGCACAAGCTAATGAACCATTGGAGATACTTCTCTTAAAACCTATTACAAAAGAAGAATCAGGCATTATTCACCAACCTTTGTCTGGAATTTTGGGTGAATTATTAATGAGAAATTTTATTTTATTACGAGAGGCTGGCGCAGAATTCATTGACAGGTCACGACATTGGGTGGGTGAGGATAAGCAAGGAGTGTTCACGGAGGATGAACGTCTTCGTCCAGCGTCCGTCCCAATCGTGACTTTCGTCAGATAGGCATCGTCCCACGTAATAACGCTACGAATCTTATTTGTGTAATAACTTGTTTCGTTAAAGTTACAATTATGAACTGCAGAGTGTAGTTTACAAACAACATTAATTTTCATTTTGAGGTTCATTATATGTAAATATCGAAACTTCTCTCTGGTTTTTAATACAGTTTTATAGATTTCCATTCTACTCAATCCCATCCCAGTGTTCCACAATAGTCAAATTCTTGCTTATATGAAAGAAAACCCGTTTCAAAGGAATATTTTTGAAGAATTTGAACTTTGGATTTGAATATTTATATTCCCTCAGTGAGCTTAATTAACATTACATTTATTTAACTGGAACCTTTGAAATCTCAACTGATGACCATAATGTTGGATTCATTTCAAACATCTTACGTGACTCTTATTTGAATGCTATGAAAAAGTAGGAAGCCAAATCAAATCCCTTTGTCTCCACCAGCATGGAGAGTGGGAAATGTGGTAATATTATTGTTTACTCATCTTCCTGCCTGATGACTTACTTCGTCATTTATTTGACGCAGTGCTTGGAGAGTTAATTTTGTAATTAGTTTAACTGAATTTCAATCCAGTACCATCATTGGTTAGGAAGTGGGTGTTGTTCTCTATTTACGGCGAAATACTACAAAAATAACTTCACTTTCTTTTACGGAATTGGCTCTATTGATTTGCGTGTAATTAAATAAATTAGGTGAGTTAATAAATTAAATGGGTCCAGTATAATATCAGAATGTCTGAGATTAGGTTAGCGTCGGATTATAGTTTTCAATTATCCATTTTTTCTGTCTACTCGTAATGATAGGCAGAAAATATAGCTTTCATTTAAATAGTTTCAATGTTTTGAAGACCCTTTGTGAGATTTTGTTGACACGTTTTCATTGACATGCTTATCAGCTCAAATGTTGGAGGAATCAGGTGAAATTTTACTATCTTTGATCAGCTGTTGATTACTGATTTTTGAATATTATATAACTCAGTCGAAAACTCGAGAAGGATTAGATTAGTGTTCATTAATGATTAACTACATATCATTGCGTCATTTGGCATGTGGGCGGATGAAAAAAGTGAGTCAAGTTTAATGGGACAAAGTAGTAACTGGAATTAAATCAATTATATCCCTTGCTATCTTTAATCTTATTACTCAAGTATAAGTAGTGAGGTCTGGGGAGATTACTGAAAATGTATGTCAACAGAATGTCAAAAATTGGTGTGTTATGCATCATCTCATCAGTTATCAATTACACGCTAATAAAAATTTCCGTTAATGCACATTGTGCTTCCGTCTGTTTAAATATCATATGCTAATACCTTCATTATACGATTTTTGCAGGAAGACCATTTCTTTCGTAATGTGATTATGTCAAAAACCCAACTGTCCAGCAGTTTCCATCACATGTACCTGATTCAGTGACCTGTCCATGCCACGACTTATCTGAGCCGATACAGAAGGATAAGTTTGACATGTCCGGAGATATGTTTCCCGTGTCGGAAACCACGCCGCTGTTGTTGGGAGGAGGGGGTCCTAGAAGGGGCAGTGGAAATGTGTTTAATTTTAATAATACAGTAAAAACACATCATTTACTTGGATCAAACGAAACCCTTGTGCACTACTGTTATTTATAAATTACAGAGTAGTGCAGAATTGGCGATAAATAGCACAGATGATGACGACATGCTTTCTCAAAGTATAGGGGAAGATAACTTACTGGGCGCACTTCGGCGTAGGAGAAGTTATGAGAGTCAGGATGGAGGTGGTATGCAATCTTCGTCCTCTGTTCGAAGTGATGCTCCTCAAAGTGGAACCGAACCTCAAATGGTTCGGAAAGGCAATCTCAATTCACTTTCCTCAAAATTTGAAAGCCTGGAGTAAGCCAAAAACGCCAAAAAATTCAATTTTAGTATACTTGTAGTTGAAGTTGTCAATAGAACTTTTTTTCAACATTTTTCAGTTATGATATTTGTGAAAACTCTTTGCTGATCGACGAAGAAAGGACGAAAGGATACCAATTTATTGCAAAGAAGGATCTGCTTAGATGGATCATTATGATATTTGTTGGAATATTTACTGCTTTAATTGCCTGCAGCATTGGTGAGTTGTTCGTTGCCAGTGAGGTAGTTTATGCAACCAAGTTTATTGAATCAACTTTGACCCGATACATGTTTTCATCTCAGATATTGCAATTGAAGAAGGATCTGGACTTAAGTTTAATTTTTTAAAGAAAGAAGTAGACAAATGCGTTGAAGACGGCTGTTTAATGTTCCCTTTCTTTTACTGGATTTTGTGCAATGTGGTTCCCGTTTTAATTGGATCTCTTCTGGTAGTCTATGTGGAGGTAAATTTATGTTCATGTGTGTGTTTTTTAATTTTTGCTAGCTAATCGGTCAATCGGTGGTTTTTTTTAAATCGGTTTCGTCTTTTTATTCAAGCCTGTTGCAGCTGGAAGTGGGATCCCCCAAGTTAAATGTTATTTAAATGGAGTAAAAGTTCCTCGAATTGTGAGGGTGAAAACTTTAGTGGTCAAGACCATTGGCGTGACATGCTCTGTGCTAGGAGGTCTTGCTGTTGGAAAGGTGAGTCGGAATTGGCGTATTGCATTCTAAAGTGCATCTTACCAGAATATTCTGTACTAGGAAGGGCCGATGATTCATTCAGGCGCCGTTGTTGCAGCAGGGATTTCCCAAGGTATATAAATAGTACAGTCACCTCCCACAGCTCCATTTTATAAAAATGGAAAGATGTGAAAAATGAATATCTTTCAATGACCTGATGACAAATCTGATTTTTTAGGGAAATCTACAACATTACGAAGAGATTTTAATATGTTCTCATATTTTCGAGAAGGTACTTATTTATTATGCATACAGTTACAATTTGGTGTGCCACGCGTCAAATATTCCAAAATTCATGTCCTCATCCTGTTCCTCCTCCTCATTCTCACTACTATCCTCATTCATCACAATCTCTTCTCCCTGAAGATCATTAGCTAAATGACCAATAATCTTGCACCCCATATACACTGCTTTTACACGAATAAAGACGTTTCGAATTTGTTAACTTACAGATCATGAAAAACGAGATTTTGTGTCGGGAGGAGCCGCTGCGGGTGTGTCAATTATAATAATAACTTTATTTTTATCTTAATTTGTGTAACTATTTCGAGCAGAATGTATAACAGTTTTCGCTTTATATGTTTGCAGGTGTGGCTGCAGCATTTGGTGCACCTGTGGGTGGAGTTCTTTTTAGTTTAGAGGAAGGTGCCAGGTAGGCACCACATGTTTTTTATATTTCTTAGAATAGTACAATAAAAAGAATCACGAATCAAATTATTACTATTGTTCTTGTTTTTTAGTTTTTGGAATCAATCATTGACTTGGAGAATCTTCTTTGGTTCGCTCGTCTCAACCTTTACACTTAACGTCGTTCTTAGTGCTTATCACGGGAGGCCAGGTAATTATTAACCAAGCTATATACTGCTTCCTGATTTCACCTAAAAAAAATCGAGTTTCATATTAACGACAATTCATTTTAGGGGAATTGACTTACTCTGGCCTTTTGAATTTTGGAAAATTTGATAATACGAGTTACGATTTTATTGAAATTCCTGTCTTCATTGTGATGGGTATTATGGGGGGCCTGCTGGGGGCCCTTTTCAATCATCTTAATTTTAAATTAACTGTTTTTCGTATTAGGTACCAAAACACAAAGAACTATAATAAGCCTTAAGCCTTTGCTACTTTCATTGACATATTCTTTTGTTTTTAAGATACATCACAAAGCGATACATAAAAGTTTTGGAGGCTATTGTGGTGGCATCAGTTACTGCCACCGTTGGAATGGGGATGATTCTCTACACAAATGATTGTAAACCACTCGGGGACGACCCCACAAAATATCCTATTCAGATGTACTGTGGGGATGGACAATATTCCGCAATCGGTGCTATTTGGTTTCAGACTCCTGAAGCGTCAGTTAAAAGCTTATTTCATGATCCACCAGGTTAAGATTTGTACCGCAATTAATTACTAAGAAAGTTAAGACACTAATCTCTTATTGTTCTCCTCTCTAGGATCTCACAAATTGACTTCAATTTTGATGTTTTTTGCCTTTTACTTTTTTTTGTCATGTTGGACATACGGGTTGAGTGTTTCGAGTGGGCTTTTTATCCCGTCGCTGCTAACGGGCGCTGCTTGGGGGAGAACTGTTGGAATGGGAATGGAATACATGTTTCCGAATCAGAGTTGGGTGGATCCTGGGTAAGATTGCTAACCATAATAACTCTGAGGTACTTCAGGTACTTATTGAACATGAAACGTTCTATTTTATGATTTTTTATCAATACCTAGCAAATATGCATTGATTGGAGCTGCGGCACAACTAGGAGGTGGGTACTAAAACATTTAAATAACAATGGTATTTTCTTGTACTTTAATATTAAATAACAACGGTATTTTTTTGTACTTAATAGGCGTCGTGAGAATGACGATTAGTTTAACTGTGATATTAATTGAAGGTATGCATGTCGTTTTGAATGGGAATGACAATAATCAGAAAATGAGAATGTGTTGTTGTTACTCCACAGCCACTGGAAATTTAACCCTTGGCTTGCCGTTAATGATTACTTTGCTGATGGCAAAATGGGTTGGAGATTACTTTAATGAGGTGAGTTTTTTAGTGTCCAGCAGCATTTGTGATGACTATCCTAATTGATTTTTGGTTCAGGGGATTTACGATACTCATATCCAATTAATGGGCGTACCAATTTTGGGCTGGGAACCACCTCCGTTATCACGTAACATATATGCCACGGAAGTCATGTCCACTCCTGTCATTACTTTCTCGTCGGTAGAAAATGTTGGAAGAATTATTGATGTTCTAAAAAATGAAAAATACAATGGATTTCCCGTCGTCGACGCACCGATGTTCAGTGATGGGGTATGTTCTAGACTAAAAATTACAATGCAATGCAGAAACACCGATATTTTGGAATATTAAAAACAATATAGTTTTACTTTTTTGTGTTTTTTTCGTTTTAGCGGACATTTGGAAAGATACATGGTTTAATTTTACGCTCGCAATTGATTGTAATGTTACAACATAAACTGTACAATGAAACCAAAGAATGCTGGAGTCATAAGGGATACACTCTTAAACTCTTCCGTGACGCATATCCACGCTATCCTACGATTCAGGTGATATATTTGAATCTCACATCTGCTTCAGTATTTAACTTTTAGTTTAATTCAGCAAGTGCACATATCGGATGAGGAAAGAAATTTTACTGTGGATCTCCGACCCATCATGAACCCCTCTCCCTACAGCGTTATGCACTCTGCAACACTGCCACGAATTTTCAAACTCTTTCGAGGACTCGGCCTTCGTCACTTGGTTGTCGTAAATGACAACAATGAAGTAGTTGGAGTTGTGTCGAGAAAAGATTTAGCAAGATACAGGATGGAGCGACATCTTGGAAATATGCGTCTTTCAACATGCGTAATTCTAGACTAAATTATATGATATTTTCCATCGCATACATTTAACCCCCATACAAATTTTGAATTGACTAGTTATTTTATTAATTTATATTTTTACTTCATATTCTGTTCTCTAATATTATTAACATTGCAGCGTCTTCCATCCTTATTACACCGGGCATACCTTCTTATTAATTTGTTTTCTATTTCTGAGATCATGTCTATAAAATTGATAAAATCTATAAAATACAAGGATGACTGACTTGATACATTTTAATTAAGTGTAATCAAAATAAATAATACAGGATAACGTGGTTAATTATTCACAAAAAGTCTCCAACCCAGCCATGCCCAGAGGGAAAAGAATAGGAAAACGGGAAGAGAAACGGAGCCGAGGAGAAAGTAATAAGTTTCTTTGGGTAGTTTGATCACCTCATCCCAAGCTCCGTCGTCTGCACCGAATATCAATTCCTCCAAATTCATTGCCTTCTTTTTTTATATTTATTTATCCCGAATAGCATGTAATGAACTTCCTTTGTTTCTTTATATGGCACCTGAAAAATAAATAATTGAAAAATATCAATAGCGCACCCTCCATTATGCTTTTTGCAAATAAATCCGAAACATATTTAGATGGAGGTAGGTAGTATATTAAAATGTGTACGGTTTTGTATGACATTTTAAATTAAACAATTAAAAACAACACTCACCTGCGTTTACAATAAATGCTCAAAATTCTAGATTTAGATTCTGATTCAGTCAGATCTCATGGAACTTTGTCAAAGTTCAATCAAACAAAGACAATCCAATGGATATTTCTTTGGTCTAACCAAATTGACTGATGTCTATTTTGCACTATTTTGAGAAATATTATTCATTTAGCAATAATAATAATTTGTAAAAGTTAAAAAAACGAAACTATGCATTCCTTCCAGTAATAAAAACTGAAAGGAGTTGGCGCTGGAGAAAGTGTTTTCCTTATTCTATGCGGTGAAAGATGTCCATGCAAAGGATTTGCTTGACAGATTACTGCATGAAAATTGGACAACAAAAATCTTGTAAATTTCTGTAATTGACATGTAGATTGTATGCAAAAACATGGATGAGATCAAAAAAATATCATCTTATACATCTAGGTAGTTTCATGAAAGTCATAAAATTCTCAATTCTTATTTTATCGACCAAACNTGTAATTGACATGTAGATTGTATGCAAAAACATGGATGAGATCAAAAAAATATCATCTTATACATCTAGGTAGTTTCATGAAAGTCATAAAATTCTCAATTCTTATTTTATCGACCAAACTCTACATTCCTCGCCCTACGCCCATGTATTTGTTTTGTGCATTGTGCATACAACAATAATATTAAATATTATACTTCTACATACTTTTTTCGAATGTTACGTGTCGTGACCTAGCCAACTAATTGAGACTAAAAAAAGTTCCAGGCTTTTGATTTCTGAATTTTCAGTTCTCTCAACAGACAAGAAGAACGAAAATCGTCTCCCGATATTTCAGAAACTTTCAAGTGCCACCCACCAAACAAAATATTTCAAAGAGTTGGTCAAAATGTTGGGAAAAATTACGTGTCGACTGGAAAAACCTGCGGAGCGAAAGAATAAAAGTGATTGGGACCATTTCACTTGGAATTTTGCCAATCTTGCAGAGGCACAGAGGGAGGTAAGTGTCTCGTTATTAAATTAGTGGATTTGCCCCATAGCCGAGAGTGAATCCGGTGGATCCATTTCCGGATTTTTATAAAGGTTTATTCCATTTTTTAGGACACACTCCGAATTCGACATGAAGGAAGATCTGTTCGAAACGAGGCTGGAATTCAGGCACGATGGGACACTTACCGGAACAATAATCGAATTCGTGACAGAATTTCCGAGATTGACAACTGTAAGTCTTGTACTTTTTAAGAGGGACAATAAAACATGGAACATTTGATTGTACCATTTGACGCTAAAAACCGTTTTGCAGGGCGTGTGGCTCTGGAACAGACCGTGTCTACCATTGATATGGAACTGAAAAAGTTGGGTTAGTTTATAACTGAGTTGATTATGTTTGGATTTGTGTATTATATTCATTGCAATATTTTTTGGTTTAGATCCTGCTAAAGAAGCTGTGGAGCAAGCAATAGAGGTCAAAGTGTTGGACTTAGAGTAAGGCATATTAGGATGATATACAATACAATTATTGATGTTTTCTTATAACTGATTACTCCATTATTCAGTATTGTCAATGAAATCATGAGCATTCGTGAGCAA
>JAAXNX010003004.1:0-11798 GCA_036491905.1 Folsomia manolachei
ATCCTCCCAATCTGGACCACACCTCCCGTAGAATGTTCCGTAATCACGTAAACAAACGCCCGATCAATCGTCAACTGCCGATATCTCTTATTAGAACCACCCTTCCTCCCCTGCCTCTCCCTCTCAATCGGGACAAGTTCCGTCTTCTTCTTTTTATCCCCGATTTCAAACCGAATTCCGAACCCTTGTCTCTCCACTTCCGGAAACTTTAGTCTCACGCTCATCTCCCGCATCTGGCAGTTCAGTTTGGAAAGGGGTGTAACTTCCAGGATCTCCTCAATCCTTGCTAATCCAGAGCGTTCATTCGGGTAGAGAATGTGCAGCGAAACATTTTCCATCTGTGCAAAAAGATAAGACATTACCATACTTATCACGCCAATTAACAGAATTCGCCAAAAACTCACCACAATCCGGACAATCTTCCCATCAAACATCTCCCCGAAACTCCCGTATTTCACTCTCAACACACTTTCTCCCATCGAGACATTCCTGCTTTCGACCTCATTCCTATAAAACAGCTTATCCATCTTTTTTCCGGATTTAAACGTGAAATTTAACGAATTATCCCGAATAATAGTCTTATATTCCTCATTATCCGTGTCACAGCTCACGGCCAAATTGTCGTAAATGTCGGAACTCTTCCGAACCCTTTGATATTCGTCCCAACACTTCGTTGAGCTGGCCTCTTTTGCTAGCTTGACTTCCGGGCTTATCTGCGGAATTGGCGAGACTTCCAGGACCTCAGCCGGGTTTAGGATAAGTCCACTCAGTAAAAATCCGGCGAATGCGTCGTCGTACAAATGGAATAAGAAGGGAGAGTCCAGCTTCAGCTTGGCGTCATCCGGGCGTCGCCGGAGTCTCGTGAATTTGATGGGTTTGACTCGCGGCGGTTTGGAGAGAGGGGAGTGGTGGAAATTGTTGTATAATCCCGTATAAGAGATGAGGAGGGATGAGATATGCAGCGTTGATGTGGTTGGGGACAGGTTTATCGGGAACTGGAAAAAAATTCGGGTATTACAACATTATTTGCAATTTTATTGCGAATTTTACAGAGCTCTGCATTACCTGAGAGTCAATATCCACCCTTGGTAAACTAACTTGGACCCGTTTCGTTTTAAATTTCCGGGTAAAAATATCCGTAAAGTTCTCCACCCCCTCAAATTTTGTATTCAGGGCTTCCAAATTCTCCGGGTTATTCGGTTTAATAAAGATTGCATACGTCCTGGGAGACTATATTAACAAATTACTCACATTATTACCCACCCAATACCCGGGTAATATAATTACCCACCTTTTTAAGTGGCAATGCTACCGCCACGGCGTCAAACTCCTCCAACTCCGCGTACTTATAGAACCCGATATTATTCATGAACTTAGTTTTAACGACATGCGTCCCATTCACGAAGAACCTGCTCTTTCTCGCGTATCTCGGATGGAAGGGTGTGGCCCAAAGGGATTCCACACCCAGTCCGGTAAGAAGCATGGTCTCCGTGGCGTTAAGTCGTTCCGTACTCGCATCCGTGGCGTTAGAACTCTGATTAAAATTGGTAACATTTAAAAATGCGGCTTGGAGCAAAGCATTAACATCTTGGTCGCCTTGTAAGGGACGTAGGTCAAGGTTGGAGATGTTTCTGGAGAGAAGGTCGACGTTTTTTGTGTAGCCGAGCGAAATTAAGGTGGCGTTTAACGGGTTTTCTTTCTCCTGAGGAGGAATAAGTGCGAAATTATTGGCAAATTATTGGCGACAAACCTTCCCCACTCACCAAATAAAGATGTGCCGATCTAAACCCATTTTGGAGAAGGTCATCATCCCCAGCAATCCCGGAAATGGCGTTAACCAGGGCAAAAGGGGAGTAGACAACTTTATTATCGTGAATTACGAGATTTCTCGAGATATTTGACGCCAGACTGTGCACCCGATTGATAAAGATGTTCTTATTCTCCTCAGCCTCAGTGGGTGGGGCTGGTGTAGTGCTCAGTTCCGAAGTAACCGTACTAGTTTCTGAGGATTCTTCAGAAGAAGACGTTTCCTGTGAGGGGTGGACTTCTTCTTGGGCTGGAAATTCGAGATTTTTATCAAAATCTAGAACTTTTAGGTCCTTATTTCGAAATATCTTACCTAAAGCGCCCACCGCCAACAGGAGGATGAATAGTTTGACCATTTTGACTCCGGACTGTCTCCGAGGAGGGCGGATTACGGACTAAATCTTAGATTGAAAGAGTTCAATGAATTATTCCGTAAGAAGTTGGAGATTGAAGATTAAACCGGTTATTTTATGTCATTGTTTGTGTTTAAAGTCCTTTTAAAAATGTCATTGACGCTAGTTGAGAGGTATTAAAACTAGTTCCAGCCCGCAGTCCTGTTGCATCTCTCTTAAACACTTCCTTGACAAGATGTCAATTACTTGGCATGCAAAATAAGTCATTATCGGGAGCGTGTTGGATTTTATGGGAAAACTTCAATTTTAGAGTTGGAACCACAAAACAAATTGAATTCAGTGAAAGTAACTCAAGGGTTGGAAAGACATTAAATTTTTAAAAGTCATCAAGTTTAGCTAGCTACTGGAAACTAGACGTGAAAATAGAAAGTTCCTAGTTTCCGGGAAATTGAGACAATTGCGTGACTCCTTCTAATTGATTTTGGCAGTATTGACAGCTTGTTTTTGAAACAAACAGTTCCCAGATTCACCGAAATTCGGTTACATGACCTCTTTGATAACATACTAGTTTGTCTGACTGGATTTATTAAGCCTAAGTATAAAATCCCCACTTAAACGCCAATAACTGAAAATATCCAAAAATCAGTTCGGTAAGTAACTTAGATTTTTAAGTTTCCTATTCCAAATCATGGATATTTGTTACAAAATTAACAATACGAGCTTTACTAAGCAATTATGCTTGCTTGCTTATTACTAGTTAAAGTCCAAATATTTACGTTGTCTCACCTGAAGTTTAGGTATGTAATCCTGCTCATCCCATTCATAAAGGTATGATTCATCCCAAATTAACGGGGTTATCCCAATCTAATCTCTTGAATCACTTGAACTCTTACATCCACTGTAAATGGGCATCCACCTATGACACATCAAATTAACGGTAACACAACATTTTATGTCTGTATTTGTTGTCTTGGGTGGATCCGGATGGATAACGGATTTAACAAATCATTTATCTTATTCGTCACTCACCAATCTCAGCTCGCTAAGAAATGAGTAATCCTTTAAAAATCTCGACTTTCCAAATTTCATAATGAATCATGACCTCATTTTACCGGAAACCATAATTCAGGACAAGTCGGAGTCTGTAATTACACAAATCCTAGAAAAATAGGAACAAAGAACTCCAACCTTGTCCAGGAATTGTTTGTCTCTTATTTTATGGAAACTCCATTCTCATCATGATTGACATCTTAATGAAGACGCTCTACAATTAATTCTGGCACAGGACATAATCCATGCAAAATTACTTTGCCAAAATATCCGTTAAGAAATAATTAACTAAATTCCAGCTACTCTAAATACGCACATATCCAGTAACAAGAAATATCTGCCAATTAATTAATTAATGAATATTCAATCACATCACATATTGTGATTTACCTCACAAAATTCAATCTAAAGCACGAATTACCTCAACATTTCATGAATTAAGGCAACCTCACCTGTCCAACACATTCATGCACTGGTGTGTCTTGATGTGGGTATATTCGCCATAATTTTTGCACTGCAAAAAACAAAGTAACATAACATTCCATTCCACAGTAAAAGAGTGATGTGTGCCGTTTTCATGTCCAGTCTCAGTTTCGCTTAGGCGAGAGCATGTCCTCTTGCTCAATTTGTTAAACTTCATTTCAGAAACTTATACAAATTCTTTAACTCTCATTTTTGCAACAGTTAACGAAGTTATCGACAGAGCATCTTTTAGCAACTTAACTAGTTGAAAACTTGCTTTTTCCCGAAATGGCGTGGAACTTGAGACAAATTGCAAATCTGTCGCAATAATTTGCACAAAACTACTTGACTCACTTCTTCCAAAGTTCATGTCATGGAACAAAACCTGCAATTTTTTTTTGAAAGTGTTTCACCTTTAAAAAGTTGGACTTATCCATCCACCCGTGATAACGCAGTTATCCTGTTTGTGCCCCTAATACAGTGACTGCAATTCTAGTATTATTAGCATAACTATGTGTGGGTGTGGTTTAGAAAAAGGGTCAAAATCCACGACAAATACCACCCTAGAGTCATCTCATTCCAGAAACTTACTCCCCAAACCTGTGATATTTCTCATAAACATGGCTCTCTTCCTCATAGTCACAATTTTCCTGGGTGGGAGTGGTTCTGGAGTGGTGGGAGCTCCCGTAAATGAAAATGGGCATGCCATGGTAAGTATTTGGTCGGGTCTTGATTACTTCTGTGTGTGGATTACTCATCATAATAATCAGTAATTAAACAAAGTGTTGCATGAAGAATGTGTCATTCTCTGAATACTGCATGATGCACAAACTAATTGGATCCGGCCCCGTTTTGTGGAGATGATTCATCCAACATTAAACAGTTTACATTTTAAAGTTAGATAAGTCATCAACTCCCAAGCTTCTAGATAAGCAATGTGTGAACACTTCCGTAAATCCAGACTTTTAGCATCATTCAACGGTTATCTTATCCAAACTAAAATAATTACAAATCCAATTCTTTTTTGTGGCGTAATAGTTGAGACAAATGACAAACCATTTGGTTTCCCATTTTATTGGCAACAATGCCAACAATTCCTTCTCAGTGGATGGTCAGGTTATTGCTGAATTTGGACACACAAAATACCTGTCCATGGGCGTTACCGGCTTAGTTGGATCTGTTAGTTGCCTACTAGTATTTGGTAAATAAGACTGACTCATCCAGGAATGGGGATGTTATTATATTGGCAACAGTAAAGATTATTACCAGCTTTGCTTTAAAGTACCTCAAACTATTCTGTGGTCATTGCCTTCTTGAGATTTCCTTATTTTTTGTTGGTGACAAACAAATGGATGTCCAGCTATGCAAAATGACGCTCATTTTTTAATTACATACACATACTGCAAGTTGTCTTATAATAAGATTTTCGTCTAACCAAAAATCTGTGTTTACAATTTTATCAAAACTTTACAAAATAAATTAGACGACTTTCAACCACCACATTTTGCGCACTTCATTAATTTTGGCGTAATCCATGGAAAAATGTAGCAAAAATGACACCTTAGCAGTCTATGGTCAATCCTAATTGGTAAAGAATTACCAGCGTCCAGTAGCAGTAGCTAGTAATGTATGGCTTTTAAGAGGAGATTCATTTTGGCAAAATTACTTTGCAAAGTTATTTTGCAGCCAGTATTGCATTGCAAAATGCAACCAAGTTGAAGTTCAGGTACTTGTTGTTGCTTCTAATGATCAACCTTCCGGCAGTTTGGATCCCCAGGTGCAAAAAATCTCCATTTCCGTCCACCACACTTTTTTTTACTGTTCATATTTCCATTTCAGTGTCTATTCCACGGTGTAAAATAGGGTTTTAAAATTGCCATCTGCATCCTTCCTTACGGCAAAATATGAGTCATCTCATTACTTGCATTGTGAACGAAATGCTGCCAATTCTTACCATCAGGTACTTTACCCATGTCTCCGCATACCCGGCGTCTCATTATGAAAACAAAACCGATACTTTTTACAAGGTTACATACATAATGCTCTTAATATTAAACAACTGGGAATAAAATGACAATTTACACGAAAATGAAGTACAACCTAATCATAAACATTATTAATGTATAACAACATTTCTCTTTAAAAACGTCAATCAATTCCAAATGTTGAGATTAAAATAAATTGAGTTTTAGATCAATTACAGGGAAATGTCGGATCCATTTGTAGCTTCAGACTAAATAAATGAAGTTATTTGGATCCAGGCAACAATTTGTGATCCCGATACGTTCAAATCCACACATTTAGCCAAACCATTTAACGCATCCTTTACAGAGATGAATCATCTATTTATTATCACTTATCTTTTTTATGCAGTTAAGTATTTACTGGTTTGTCAACATCCACTTTTAATCATGAACANCTTATCTTTTTTATGCAGTTAAGTATTTACTGGTTTGTCAACATCCACTTTTAATCATGAACAGTAAATCCAATAAGCTATCTGGTAATAAGTAACGGCAAGACAAGGTTCCACACTTTAATGGAAAACCCATCAGTTTCATTCAATTCCACAGTTTTCAGTTAATTTATGCCATGGCTTAATTAAGAGCAGCATGATACCCTAGAGTAGTTCCTTGTTTTACAAAAAAACACTGGAAGAGTTTGCACTATTACTGGAAATTGCGTAGTGTCGACAATTGATTGACAAGTGACGAGTAATCCAAGTATTCTTACAATAGGGAGTAAATTAATAAAACAATTATCCACACCTTTAAGAAACAAATCATCTAAATTAGAAAAGAGTAACAAATGCTACTTTACCCAATTGTTGGGATTTGCAATCCAATAACTTGTATTAATAACGGATTCATGCTTAAATGCGACCATTTTTAGTACTCTAAACCCATTGCAAACTGTTTATTATCTTTGCAACAATGATTATTAAACAAAACGAGTACAATAAATCTCAGAATCTTGCTGATACACCAAAATATTATCTTTACCAAATCAACAGAATCCCTTATTCCCAGTATTTTCATGAGTAACATAATCATGTCTAAAGGTATTTTACATGAGTGGCGATTCTTTGAAATGCCTGTGATCTAACTAGCCAGTGGATCATTACACAAACTTATTAGAGGTCAATAGAACCACTACCCCATGTGAGAATGTTATCGGTACTAATAGTACAATGGCGTTAGTTTTGCAAGGATTTTGCAAGTAGTGCAATAGCATATTTGCAAACATACCTTTGTCCAAATACCCGTGTCCAGAACCAAGTTTCTTTCCTCGCAATCCCTCGATTAACCCAGTTTCCCAAAGTTATGAATGCCAACCAACCAAACCAGTTTACAATATTACTCCAGAATTGAACTTGGCCTGGACACACCTTTGTTTTCCTTAATGGACTGGAACCCGGTCTCAGTCACAATTTCCCAATTTGTTAGCTTATACCTTCTCCTAATTTAATTTATATCAATCCATTGTCAAATTGTCGAACCTGACCCCATTCCATGCCTTAGACTTCCAACAAACTTTGCTATAACAAAGGCACCAGTGCCTATTTCTGGTTGGCTTTGCCTGCACACAAAGTTAAGGAAGGGCAATTGAATTAGCTGCACTTTGTTTGAACCTAATTCAAGGATCTGTTCCGTATTCACAATACAAATTACAGAGGTTTCGTTGCAGTCTTGAATTGAACTTCAGTCTTCGTCACGCTTCGTCTGGATTCAGGGAACAAATCATAATGATTACGCCTTAAGCTAAAATTGGTCCCTGCATTATACACCATGGAATAAATGCTTCTAAAATAAATGTCTTATAAAAAATTGAAATTAAAGAGATTTGTCCGACACAAATAATGTCAAACTCGAACGACGCTGCGGTTTCATGATATTAATGAATTAATCATGTACAACTAGATTTTATGATATGCAAGTGGAATGTATTTCATTTTGTAGCTTCACAAAGTTATAGCAATCTATTTATCAATCTCGAATCTAAATTTTGGCCAATTCCAGTAACAACATCTCTTCCAAAAGGGCTAGGTCACTAACAGTCGCGTTTGTTACAGTCTGTAACAGAATATAACTTCCTAAAAAAACTAGTTTCATATCCATCACACTTGAAGCCATAATTACACCCTGGAGCATACAAATCTAAGCAAAACAAGTGTTTGCGAAGAATACCAAGCAATTTTTCCTCATTCTTCACACCAATATTGGAAGATGTTTGCGAATTTTTTGCGAACTTGACTACAATTTGTTTTGTAAACGTGCCATTTAATTTGCACACTTTAACTTAAACTCGAGAGTGGTCAGAGGTAGCAAAGCAAACTAGAAAAGGTGTCAACTAAATACATTCTTTCTTTACCAAGAACATAAACACACCAGTGGCTAACCCAAGCTTCTGTTGTATACATGTACCGG
This sequence comes from Folsomia manolachei, assembly GCA_036491905.1. NCBI lineage: Eukaryota > Metazoa > Arthropoda > Collembola > Entomobryomorpha > Isotomidae > Folsomia > Folsomia manolachei. Next base: position 8,099 of record JAAXNX010003004.1, read on the forward strand.
AAACCCGGGTTCTACTCTACCCGGGTGAAAGCCAACTCCAACCTTGTTCCACTTTCTCACCTTTCTTTCTTTGCAGATGTACCTGATGCAGTATGGATGGTTGGATCCAGCCTCAAAAAAGATGGGGTCCGCCTCAAGCCTAGTTGATTTAAGGAAACCAATCCAAGATTTCCAGTCATTTGCTGGAATCAATGTCACCGGAGAGTTAGACGATGAGACCATTACCCTCATGAATATGCCCAGATGTGGGGTCCGAGACAAAATTGGTCATGATGCCAGGAGAAAGAAGCGATATGTTTTACAAGGTTTGCTAAAAAGTTTGCGAAATAATTGCCAAAAATTTGCAATAACCCACGTCACCACACTTTCATTCATAATTTTGGCAAAGTATATCAATTTCCTGGACAAATTGTGACACTGACTTTGACACTGGGTGTTCAGAAAAGACTCCATTTTTCACGCCTAGGCCAATAAATATTTAATAAGTTTCTCACCATATTATTGGCAATTTCATCAATAAATCAATTCCTTTGGCTTTTTGATTTTATATTGATGACACCCTCAATTTGCAAATTCATTGCCAAAACCTAGCTTGCCAATTATTGGCAGCCAATGTCACCAATTTTTAAGGTTAACCTTGTCAAGAAAATACTCTGAATAATAAGTGACAAACATTAAATCGGCTTTAGGTCCTTTAATCTCGATTCCTTAAAAGAATCCCAATTTCCTGCAGATAAGGTCATATCTCACTAAAATCACATCCGTTTCTTTGAAGTCCTTAGTGTCTTCCTTGTGTGTTCTTTAACCCAATTTATTTAAGAAGACACTCCGATAAGTTTGATCAATTCTGAAACCCATCTTATCGATTTTATCCATTCCTTTCTTTCTTGTGGTTTTCTTAACTGTTTCCTTTTGTCATCCTTTTTTTGTGGTGTCTTAAATCCTGTGAAATGCGGTCGTGGTGAAAGTAGACCATGCAAATATCCGATCTGTCTCTCTTTGTTCACCAAATAAAACAAAGGACGCCCACAGTTTTGCCAAACGCCTCATATTTTTTGCATCAACTCTCATAATTTGCAAAACCTTCTTCCAGGCTCCCGTTGGAAAGTCCGTGAGTTAACTTATCGTATCGAGAAGTACCCCACGATCGCCAAATCCGTCGGAGAAAGTGCCATAGACGCCGAAATAGCAGCCGCCTTCCGGGTCTGGGAAACCCAGTCAAATCTCGTATTTAGCAAGAAAGACTCCGGAAAAGTCCATATTGCCATTCGATTCGAAAACGGAGAGCACGGGGATGGAGGTGGGTAGCAGCTTATCATAAAGATAACCACTGCTTATCTTAAAATGACCCTATTTTTGATACCATTTCCTCCTCCAGATCCCTTTGACGGCGAGGGTGGCACTCTGGCGCACGCCTACTTCCCCGTTTACGGAGGAGACGCTCACTTCGACAATGCGGAACGTGGGTGATCTTAAACTTTGTCCTATCCTTGATAAGCCACTAGTTTGTCGTACTTGGTGGATAACCTGGGCCAAAGAATAACGCTAAATGTTCCTAATTTACAGGATGGACTCTTAAATCGTACAGTGGGACCAATTTATTTCAAGTTGCAGGTAATCTTGGATAACCTTTCTCATCTTAAGGCCTTATTATGACCTTATCTTATTTCCAGCTCACGAATTCGGTCACAGTCTCGGCTTATCACACTCCGATAAGCGGGCAGCTCTTATGGTAACGTCCTTAAGATTTCAAATAAAATGTGCCCTAAACATTTCAATTTTAAAATACCCGATTTTTTCTCCAGGCTCCGTTTTATCGGGGATATAAACCTAATTTTGTCCTGGATGAGGATGACATTACTGGAATTCAGGTAATTATTTGATTTGGAACTGAATAACGCTATAATTTACTAGGTCATGAACTACGCGTCCAGTTTTATACACGGAAATGATTCATTGCAAGACATTTACGATAACCTATCCCCGATAACCTCTGAACTTGAGTTTGTTTGCCTCGAATTCCTTGAATCTTATCAATTTACTTACCGAGACGCAGTTTTCTAAGAAAATATCCATCCACAACAAGATTAACTGTCTTATTTTATGTTTGTAGTCCCTCTACGGAAAAAAGACGTCCCCCTCCCGCCCCGTCGTCACCCCCAGCAAAACTCCTCCCATTGTCAAGCCCCCCAGTAAAGGTGGCTCCTCCTCTTCCTCCTCCTCAAAATTATGTAGCGACCCCAAAATCGACGCCATAACTGCCATGAGTGACGGAAACACTTACGCTTTTAAAGGTCCTTATCTTAGACACTTATCTGGAGACACTTATCTTAGATAAGCCACTCTAAATTCGTGTCTCCCATCTTTCCAGGGGACGAAGTGTACAAACTCACCGAAAACGGGATATCACCCGGGTATCCCCAACGGATAAAAGCCATCTTTAAAGACCTCCCTTCCTCGCTCGACGCCGCCTTTACATGGTCCAATGATAAGACTTATTTCTTCAAGGTAAGTTCGCGAATAACTTGCGAAACCATTTCGCAAACTATTTCGCTACTAACATGCTTATCTACCTCCTTATCTTATCCAGGGCTCCAAATACTGGCGCTACACGGACCTCCGGTTAGATTCCGGATATCCCAAATCAATATCTGAAGGCTTCGCCGGAATCCCGGCCGGAATTGATACGGCCTTCGTTTGGTCCGGAAACGGGAAGATATATTTCATGAAGAACGACAAATACTGGCGATTCGACCCCCATAAAGACCCTCCTGTGACGTCAGACTATCCCAAACCGCTCGAAAACTGGATCGGAATCCCAAATCATTTAGACGCCGCCCTAAAATATTCTAATGGCTACACCTACTTCTTTAAAAACAAGGAATACTATCGATTTAACGACAGAAACTTTCAGGTAACCCCATCTAGACTGCGCCGCGGTCGCGGGAGCTTCAAACTTAACACCCTTAATCCTCTTTTAGGTCGATGTTGCTGACCCCACATTTCCACGACCATCTGGAGAATGGTGGTTTGGCTGCGGGAAAAAGGACATGACTTCGGAAAGTGATCGTCGCCGCCCTTCCGACTATCAGGAGGACTCCTCCTCCGACGACGTGGGTGAGTATGACCTAGGTGAACCCAGAGATGGTAGTAGGACACCCACGACGACAGAGACACCCCAGAAAAAAAGACCGGGGTGGTGGAAAAGGATGTGGAATTGGGTGACGGGATAGCTTACGACCCCTGACTGAGGACATCAGCTTATCTTTAGTTTTTTACGTGGATTATGCATGTATTTTAAGTTATTCCGCAATAATGTAACATATTGTTTGGCCTATTTGCAATTGTGCATGTGGGTGGGGCTTTAATTAGTGACTGACGCCATGTATGACGCTGTTAATTAAGATTTTGTTACCGTTTTTGTTTGTTAATGTCTAGCATTTTCTTATTTTTGTGACAATTACAGTCCCTGACTATCCTGAGCCGTCATCTCATCCACAATTGATTCGATAACATGTTATCTGTCTCCTGCTTAACCTGTCATCCTCCCTGCACAACCATTCGTGGAAACTCATGCCTAATTAATTACCTACCAGTGCTTCATGATAAGTTCCTAAACTGCGCCCGGTCTCATTGTCTCTGGTTTTATTAAAGTTTTAGTTTTTTACAAGGCACGCAATCGTGAATTATACTTGCCAAA
>JAAXNX010003005.1:0-11797 GCA_036491905.1 Folsomia manolachei
CATTGGAAAATGTCAGACTCAAATATTTATGTTGGAAACTTCACTAATTTCAAAAATACTACACCTAACTAAGCTTTTTTAAATGTTATCCTACTTCAATACTGGAAGGAATTTTTGTATTTAGTGTTTTCTCACTTTATTCTGGGCAGAATAAAGTGAATTGGTGAGATATAAATGTCATTACTTAATATATGTCTGCCGTATAAAATGCATTAGTAATAAGAAAAGTGCAAGTGATACAGTTTGACATGTCGAGATACTCATTAATCATCGAAACTTGGAACCCCAACACATGAAATGGATTACATAATAAATCCCAAGAGAGAAAAGATACTTTTACTTTTTAACTTGAAAATGCAGTTATCACTCCCCAATGCATAATTTGAGATAACCTAATCCATTTAGAAATAAAATTACATCAGTTTTCTTCAATAACACTAGCAATTTCTTAACAAGTTATACCAATAGTTTCAAAGAGGAAATTGTGCAAGATTATTTACCTTGAGTAACCTTTCCTTAGTCAAATCTTACCTTGTTTTGTCCTTTCCTCAATTTCAATTCAATTCAATATGTCATAGTCAAGTCAGTCTTAACGATTTCCAGATGCCAAACCAAACCATCCGTCCAAATCCAACATCATCTTGTTGGACAAGTTCCAGTCTATCTTATCATCATCCTGCATTTTGTGTCTGTAATGTTACGTTGCATTCCATTTCAAAACATTCGCCAAATCTGATCCTTACCGTCTTTGTCACATTTCAATCGTGAAGTCATACTTAGGATCAGGAAAGCATGACAATCCAATAAAATGCAGAGATACAGAGCTACCATTGTAACACAGCTTTTGTTAGGAATTGTGTGGGTTTAAGAAAAATACGTAGGTTTTGATTGCATGAGAGTTTTCAAATTTCGATTCTCATAATATGCGAGTCTTTGTAGAAATGGATTGTTCTTTAACATGAGCAAATATTGAAGGTCATACAGACTAATTCAGAGTGAATACACAATTGTCTTGCTTATCATGGGACAAAATTTTTGTTGCAGTCTAACTTGTAAATACATTCACTACTTGCGATGCCAGCGATAAAATCCTACCGGTGTCGTCGCCAATTAATTGCACATTTGATCTAGTTTTGTTTGTCAAGCTGAACAAATTATCATCTAATTTCATGACTTATTTACTCGCCGTGTCAAGGTGTCTGACGTGGATGGATTATGACTTTTGGTTGCAGACCAAACTCTCATTTTTATGTAGTAAAACATGCATAAAACCATTTATGCAAAAAAATCTATAATTTACAGTCAAATTTTGACTTATCCTTGCACTTCTGGTAATTGTAAATTTATGCTATTATTGCCCAAATTGACCTCGCCCTGTCTGACAAGATCAAGGAAACAAGGACAAACCTTAAACTGTAGCTTTTGTAGAGGACAACAAATTTCAAATTTAAAGTACCAAAGTCAAGTTGAAGAAAACCATTCGCATGATTTAACACGATTTGAAACAGTTTTACGAGCATCTTATTTATTTGGATAAGCTTACTGGCCAAAGAAAAACAGATCTGCAATAGCCTGAATGGTAGAACGTTTAAAATTTGATGTATTAGTCGCATCACTATTACAGATTTAACTGCAGATTGCTTTCTTCTCTCATCGTTAAAATTAACACATGGTCATTCACGTGATTATCCATTTAATTGTGTGCCGAGATGTTGATGACGATCGAAAAACTTAGCCCATTCTGAAATTACCGAGAAATCCTGACACAATGAAAACCCTGTGTTATGATTAAGTCATCTTCTATCCATCGTATGTATTCATTGCCTGCTTTATTTTTAGGAAATATTCCGTGGCAAAAAGCTGATAAGCAATCCGATCCAAAGTACCAAATGTTCACGCTCTGGAGCAATAGTCAATTTGGGAAAACACCAAAGTTCTTCAAAATCCTGACAACCAAAGCTCGTCGCTTTTTTCGCAAACTATTTGAACCCAATCCTCTCAAACGTGTGGTCAACTTGAGTGACGAAGTGACCAAGTATGTGGATGACAAATGGTAACTATAATCAAGTTATTTGCGTCTTGTACCGGTTTCTGAACAGTATTTTTTCGTTTTTCAGGCTCACCAAAGTTCCTGAAAAACCCACGGATTTTGACGAACTTAACTCAAATATGAGGTAAGTCACACAAAAATTTTGGAATTTTTTTGAGAACTTTTGGAAATTTAAAGGTTCCCTTCTTTGATCCAGTATGCTCAGCTTTCACTCCTCTCTCACGGACAAAAACCGACTTCTAGCAACCCTAACCCGATTCGGGGTTGAAACCACGGTTGACAGAAATCTGAAAAAGGACCGAATCAAGGAATGGATCGCCACAAGTACGATTGAAGAGGAAGACGGGGAGGAAGAGGACGAGGGGACAGGAGATTCTTGGAGTCCCACAAGTTCCGAGAAAGCTTCTTCCTCCCAACATTCTAAATAGGTCAAAAAATCACCAATTTTAGAGTTCCTTATCTTGTTATCGAGACCTGAATGAGTGTCTTAAAACCAATACTCGTCTGAATTAATGATTCCCTGGGTGAGACATTTTGCGAAAAATTTTAAGTTTGCATAAAATTCTCATGTAAGGTCGCCTGTCGATGTCTTGAGTAATGAATATTATTTTAAGTCACGCCTTTTTTTATTCTGAAGTTCATAATCTGAACCAAACTTATCCGTTGTCAGTACCGTTATTATTTTCAGATATCCACTACAATTCTAGGTTAATAGGTTACGTAAGCAAACCAGAAAAAGGTAAAGGTTGACAAGAGGTCGAGACAATTAGGTCGGTGGTGTTGGCAGAGGATTACAGATCCTGTAAATGTGTCCCGAGGTGATAATGCTGGAGTTTTTTTTATTACTATGCGACCCTAGAATAATTGACGGTCCCATTTATCTTGCGAAGCAAATATTTAGATAATTATTGTGACCTGTGAAACCCAAGGGTAAGCAATGTCTTTCGTCGTTTGAACACTAAAATTGTATTCGTTGAGTTGAGACGAGTCGTAAAATAAACTGTTTAAAAAAAACTGTCGATTTCTTCTGAGCAACTTATTGCATTTGGATATTTTCCAATTATCAATGTTTTCTGGCTGACAACAGTTTGTTTATCAGGTCAGGGCATGTCGAAGGAAAGAGAAACAAGGTAAACGATTTTCAAGGGGATATCAGAAAGAGTCTTCAAGAATTATGAAATTTTTGTGTTAAAAAGATTTTTATATCATTCATATGCATAAAGTAATATGTATAAGCCTTTAATTTTCACTTTGCAGGTATGCAAATCATTTCTGAAAATTTTGCAATAATTACGTAATAAGCTACCAGTTTAGGTTTAGTCTTTTACAAAAATATGGGTCGTTTTTATTAACTGGATACAATTTTGACACATCTTTTTGATTCGCGTAATTTAATTAACAGTTACAAATTACCAATACATGTATTTTTTGCATCATTCGTCACTTACTTTCTAAGCTTCTTAATTTGGCTGGCTGATGTAATTTCTTAATTTAAAATTTAGTACTCTCGTAAAATCTAATTAGTTTTTTTTCTAATTTAAAGTTTAGGAATTAGTTGGCGTCCTTTTAATTTTGAACACAATTGGAAACGAATGACTATAATGTTGCCAATTTAGTACTTAATTTAGAATTTTACGGACTACGAATTATTGGACTCATCTCAATTTTATGACCAGATTTCTTTTTCTTTCCAATTTACGAGCAACGATCCCTTTCTTTTTATAAAATTACTTATCAGACCATTTGAATTTTGTCGTGTATTATAAAATTATAAGCGCAAACCTAGCCTAATAAAATACTAATGATGAAGATAATCCATATTATACGGTCCCAACCCATGCCCACCCCCATGACCATGGTCATGTCCGGCATGGCCAAAGCCTGCACTATGCTCAAATCCATGATTCTTATAATTGTAATGGAATCCGTGATGATGATAAAAATCGTAGAGCGTGGAATAAACTGGGAGCGGGTGTGGCACGGGATACTTCAATGCTGTATCAGGAAACATTTACATTTATAAACTTTTCAAGCAACAATGGCATTGTTCAAAATTTATTTTACTTACGAATTGGAGGTGGAGGTGGAAGATGACCATGTGGTGGCAAAATAAGTGGATGAGGAATAGGATGACCTAGATGGGCGTGTCCATAGCCATATCCATAACTTGCGTGGGCATGCTCACCGCCCAAATGACTCAAACTATGACCATGATGACCATTNATGAGGAATAGGATGACCTAGATGGGCGTGTCCATAGCCATATCCATAACTTGCGTGGGCATGCTCACCGCCCAAATGACTCAAACTATGACCATGATGACCACTCAACCCATGTCCACTTAATCCATGTCCATGACCACTCAGTGAGTGACCACTAAGTCCATGTCCACTAAGCCCATGTCCACTCAATCCATAACCCAGCCCATACCCGGAAACTGAGCCGGAACGATGTCCCTCCCCATAAGAGCTATGCCCACCACTGACGCCACCTCCATTATGACCCCTGGAGAGATAGGAGGGAAGGAAGAGTCCAACTCCGAAAGAGTCTGAAGTCTGTAATTTGTCTTTACTTCCAGATTTTGAAGATTTCGAAGATTTTGATTTCGAATCGTCTTCTGGAGTCCACTAAGCCCGTGTCCACTCAGACCATAGCCCAGCCCATACCCGGAAACTGAGCCGGAACGATGTCCCTCCCCATAAGAGCTATGTCCACCACTGACGCCACCTCCATTATGACCCCTGGAGAGATAAGAGGGAAGGAAGAGTCCAACTCCAAAAGAGTCTGAAGTCTGTAATTTGTCTTTACTTCCAGATTTTGAAGATTTCGAAGATTTTGATTTCGAATCGTCTTCTGGAGGTTTGACCACAACTTCTGAAAGTTTGGAGGAGGATGACGAGGAGGATTCTAGCTTATCCTTTTTTGGCTCTCTGGCAGGAATGGCGACAACGAGGGTGGCAACTGCCAAGAAAATCTGGACAAGAAAATTAAAATGATTGTTTCGATTATTTTAATTCAAGCTTCAAATTAGATGAAAATTTCAATTCACTTTTTAACAAATTATAAAAAACTTACTGCAACTTTTGTGAGTATCATGATTGTAATTCTTTGGCTTAGTCGCTGGTTAACTACTAAATCACTGCACTTCCGACCATTAACTGAGGCTGATAAGGACTTGTCCTCTTCCATTTATATGCTCGCAGTAGACATCTCCTTAAGAAAGTTCCTGCATTACAGTATTAAGGGCAAAAGTACTCATCCCTACAAAATCTGAGGTAAGACCACAAGAAATGATAACATCCCTGTGAACTTTGTGCAGATAACGTTGCCGTAATTTCTTGCCTTTCTCTAATAAAGAGACCCTTATTGATGAGACTTGGGACAGTTCTTCAAGGGCTTTCCGCAATTGGTCTCATTGTTGCTGTTTAATTAAATCATTTCCCATTTGTAAAGAACTAACATAACACCAACACCTGCTTAACATAATTCACTTGTATTAATTACCTTTGATCCACATTACCAAGACATGATTGGATTATGAGACACATTATCTCAGACAATAATATGTTCACAAGTTGTTGACTGAATTTTTATGGGGACGTGGAATGCATAGGTACTTAAAATACTTAAAATGTTGTTAGTCTTTGTATTCTTTATCATCATCTAAATTACGTATTGTTATGTAATAAGATAATGAACTTTATGTAATTAGATGTGTTGAGTAGAATGTAGTTCAATGCATTTACAAGAAGTAGTCCATTGTTTACTCTGCATGGAAATTCAGGAATTTCGGAACTTTACCATAAATCACAATTAAGTAGTGTGTGAATGAAGTCATTTCCCAAATTAAGTTACATAAATTATTCGTACTAACTAGTAATTAGCTCATTTTCACTCAGAAACTTAATAATATTATTTCCTTTGGACTTTAATTCATCTCATGCAGATAAACTATATACGAAGTTTGGTTTGTGGGTTAAATAAAAACTTTTTGAAGATGAGGCCTAAAGATTTTTAGTCCTATTACATTAAATGCATTGCAATATTATCTTACTGTCAATAAGTTGTACTCAGCATTATCACGGCATCACAACAAAAAGGGAAATGAATTGAAATTACAGTTACTTTAAGTACATGGGAATTGGAAGGAATGATTCATAAAAGAGTGACTTGTATAATTCTCACCACGTACAACAAAGCAAATTAGACGAAACATTGTTAATATTCATTGAGTTATTGTTTATTCATTCAGTTAAACTTCAGCGAATTACACCTAAATGTAGTCTAAAAGTCAATAGTGCTTATCTGTCCTTGACCCAACCCAACAGAGGAATGAAAAAGATGTCAACGTGATAAAGACATGTTTCCGCTCTAGTTTTAATGGTAATGGTGACAAGGAAATTAAATTGTAATTATATTGTGTACAAAAAAATAGATGGACAACACTAAATTATTTATTTGGTTTTTATCAAGTCGTTTAAATAAATGCAAATTAGTTTTAAGCCATTCCTTTAAAGTGATTCACATGCATACACGAAATGAGGTAGGAATTACAGTATTTTATTGATGAAGCTGATTTTATTGGTCTAATTACAACTCATCTTTTGGCTGTGTGGTTTGAGACACTGCATACTCTTGGATAGGATTAAATTGATCCCTGTAATTTAAAAGTAACTTGAATTATAATACCAGAAATTAATGAATTACACTAATATACATAAATTTTCTACCAAAATTTCATGCGCCTAGACCAATCTTCCGGTATTGGTTCCATGCTTGGTTGAGCAGTTATGCGATACCTAAGTGCATATAAAACTCAGTTAAACCTCGATTTAAGTATCATTACTAAATTTACCATTTAATGCTGCCACCAGGATCCAAAGGTTGCCAAATGTCGTTAGGTCGATCTTTAGAAAATGGTGGAATTTTCCTACAAACACAAAAAAGTCTCAACCAATTATTGGCTTATCCTTCTCAGTTTCTTATTCTCCCATAATATCTTGTTTAATAAAATTACATTGTCTCCGCAAATGTCGTAATCATTTCAATGTATTGCCTTTGAAACGGTTTATCTGGCGCATTTTCATCAATAAACTCAAACAATGGTGAGTTTACCAAGTATTGGATATCATCCATGTGGTTTGAACCTTTGAGACAAAAGTCATGTAATATCTCTCCACTAATTTAGTTTTGCTTGAATGTTAGTTTTAAAACTAAAACGGAATTCTTACCGAATCCCTCTCTCGGAAACCCACGCAGTGTTACAATACTACTTTTTCCAGGGTAGTCAAATTGAAACAGGTAAATTGGATGTGTGGCACTCTTGCCAATTTTTGCGTGGCGATACGCGCTTCGCACAGTGCAGAGGACGTAGGTCTTATCAGAATAAACCTAGATTACCAATCAAAAATTATTGCTTCATGATCCCATAATCTTACCTTCATTTCAATACAATATATGTCTGTAAATTTTGAGTTGAGACACTTACGTTACTCAAATTTCTCATTGTTTTCTCACAAAGGTTTTCATTGTTTAAATAAAACTCTCGAACTTTTTCCGTTATCACTTTCTTTTTAGTTTGGGGCTCATTAATGTACTCCAAAGTTATTGGGAAGAGCTCCTCCCACTTTTGGTTCAACTCCTGCAAAAGTTTGGTATCTCTGAATATTGCTGAAATACAATGAAACATGAAAAAAATCCTGCCGAATTTTGGATTCAAATGTTTTTTTTACTTACAACGCGTATGCTCCCAGCCTTCATCAGAATTGAAGCCAACAATCCACGGCACTTCATTTACAACGCCACTTTGAATAATATCTGCGGGATGCGAGGGAATAAATTTGGTTTCCGGGTCAGGATTTCCGACTTCATCACTCGGAGCAAATGCTGCGATTGGATCCGTGGACCAGAGCTGGTAAGAAAATTAAGGCTCATAAAATCATTCAAGATGTTTCAGAATTTAAATAGTTACCATTAATTTACTATGAGCAAGTCCAATATCATCCGCGTCCTTGGTTCTTAAACAATCCACCAACGCCTTGGTACTTTCTACGGGACAATTCAGTAGTTGTCCTAATTTTACAGCGTTTTGCTTCGGTTTTCTTTGAAAGGCCCAAGGACACAGGGCTGTGCCACTCCCACTAAATGACATATGAAATAGTCCTGCAAGGATTTGAATGGGTTTGAAATTATCTACCTAAAGCGACGGATAACTTCGTTAACCTTTTGATAACGGCGACAAAATGTGATAGTGAACACTCGCTGCTCCGGCCGATGTTCCAAAAATCATGACCTGGTTTGGATCCCCACCAAACTAGAGATGAGAAAATAATTTGAAATTGTAAATACAAAAATAATAAATTACCAAAAATTATTCAGTTTCTGTCACCTTCTCAATATTTTCCTGAACCCAACGTAACGCCTGCGTCTGATCCTTCATCCCTTGATTTCCGTAACTTTGTTCGTCTTCCGTATTCAGGAATCCTGTAAATTGCAAAACATAAGCAAACACCTTTAACATTCACTGCGAAATCATTCCTGCAAATAGAAACTTCTTAAAAATTCTCATACCAAAAGACCCCAACCGATACTGGAACACTACGGACACAACTTTTTTAATCTCCATGAGATAATCAGCCCTAAATTGGGCACCCCTTCCGAACATAAAGCCTCCAGAGTGGATATAAACCATGACCGGGAGCAACTTGCTGACACCTTGTTCGAGATTAATTGGAGTGAATACCTGTGAAAAAAGAAATGTTGAAATGTCGACAGGATACAAGAAGTAATAGAAATACAAACATTTGTGTAAAGACAGTCTTCCACGCCTTCCGTCGTATTCCAAAATGTATTGTACTGAATACAATACTCTGGAAAGTCCTTGTCTCCCTCTAAAATTCCCGTCCATGGCTCAGGCTCCTCAGGAGGCTGCAAATGACACAAAATTAATTCCAGCAATTAGTTCTAATTAATGTATGAGAAGCAAGGTTTAAGTCACCAACTTTAAAGCGGAGTGGTCCCAAGGGTGGTTTTGCAAATGGGATCCTTCGAAATTCGTAATGATTTTTAGTTTTTATCCCCCTAACTTTTCCATGCTTAATGGAAACTATTGGATGTAATTCTTCTGCAAATGAGAATTCCACTATGACAAATGAAATTAATAGAAAAATGGAAAGTAATTGAAATTTGTGGCTGCCCATTTTAAAAGGAAACTTGGCAAGACTTTAAGTAATTTGTCTCCAGCTAAACTAATTGTAAATGTGACACCTTGTCCAGCCTATGCTCACTCCAGAATCAATATGAATGAACCCAAACAATGGATAACAGATTATGTAAAAAGCAAGGTCATTCGATTACATATATGCATATGCTCAAAAACCGGTTAAACATTGAATTAAACTGGGATCAGATGCAATAGTAGCCTCAGGCCGGACCCACGTGTTCCTCCAAAATCACTGCAAGTAAGCATATCAACGTATTGTTCAAGAAACTATAACTTTTCCTTATCTTGACAGTTTGACAAGGAAATCATGGACCCGTTGGCTGGAGAATGGAAAAACTTTACCTTCCAATCCGTTTCTGAGAAAGATTTTCCTCAAACATTGCTTCACCTGAGGGAATCTTTTTACAAAGATGAGCCTACCCAGATTATCGGGGGCAGCAGCCAAGATAGAATGACAGATTTGGATAACAGGATCCTAGTTTTTCTCCGAGAAAACATGAGTTTTATGGCGATTTGTAAAACTACTCAAAAAGTAAGAATTTCAAAAACAAAATATTTTGACAATCTCCAAAATTTACAAATTTTTCTCCAGATTGCTGGACTTATCGTAATGACGGAGGAGTCGGTGAACAAGCCTCCACTGGTGCAGGTCCCCCTGTCCCCTCTGACCACACCCATCCGCGGATTTATGACGGAACTTTATAATTCTTTCGACATTTTTGAAAAATATGGAGTCCCATCTTACGGTTGCATCTATATTGTGAGTGTGGGGCAGGATTTTCGAAACCAAGGTCTCGGCAAGGAAATGTTCCACCGGGCTCTGGAGTATCTGAAGAGGTTAGGGTATCCAATTGTGGAGTGCACGTTCAGTAATCCTTTTTCCCGTAGGATGGGTGAAATATTCGGATTTGTAGAAGTAGCAAAGTTGAAGTATTGTGATGGTAGGGATAAAACGGGAAATTTGGTCTTTCCAAATGCACCTAAAGATTGGTTTGTAAATCTTACGGTCTTGGATTTACGACGTGAATAAAATATCATGATTTTAGACGAGGGTAAAATGCTCTTTTTGTAAAACATACAGTTAAGTACATAAAGACACGTTTATAAGCTGATTCGTTGGATAGATTTTGTTGAATTGTTTATTTATTTAAGTTGCATAATGTCCTGGATTTCCAATTTATATTAGTAAATTATTAGGTTATGAAATATTCGGATTTGTAGAAGTAGCAATGTTGAAGTATTGTGATGGTAGGGATAAAACGGGAAATTTGGTCTTTCCAAATGCACCTAAAGATTGGTTTGTAAATCTTATGGTGTTGGATTTACGACGTGAATAAAATATTATGATTTTAGACGAGGGTAAAATGCTCTTTTTGTAAAACATACAGTTAAGTACATAAATACAAATTTATAAGCTGATTCGTTGGATAGATTTTGTTGAATTGTTTATTTATTTAAGTTGCATAATGTCCTGGATTTCCAATTTATATTAGTAAATTATTAGGTTATTTTAGATCGACCGACATTTGTTGCTGGACTAATTACAAAACACCAGGGGAATCCAATTGCAAGGTAACTGATTCAAAATGCAACGCAGATGATTTTATTTAAGTAGATACCCCCTACTTCGCACATCCAAAATTTGGATTCCAAATCCGAGCATGTTTATCCGAGCAATAGAGTTGTCTGATTGGCTCCAAATTTAGCACAAATTTAGCACGTGAAACAGGTCAAGCAACATGAGTTCGATGATGGCATAGTAAAAAAAAAAAAAAATGATCAGGTACAATGAGAAGCCCACACACTTTCGTGCATTGTGGTAGTTATTTCTCAAGGAGCTTAGGGTAAGTAGGATAGGAATGATTTTAACTAGGAATGTTTACGAAAAAAGTTTGCATAGTAGGTGCCAGAAACGTTTTAGTGCATTGACCACCATGGCGAAATTCTAATGATTAGTAAAATGTCATTGACCACTATTTAATCAAAATATCCTCAAAACCGGTTCCTGAGTTGGTAAACGACAAACTAAGCAAAGGAGATAATCTGTGCTAAAAACGATTAATTGCTTGCCGTCCATAAAAAGCACATGTGAGTGTTTTGTGGCCTACTTGAGGTCATTCGCTATTGTACAGAATATTCATTCGTAAATTAATTTCAAAAGTACAGCTTTAGTAATTCAATTATGAAACGTGATTTAGTATGGAGTTCCAGATTAGTAGAGAAACTTTTAGTTTCTTATGGGGTGCCAACTCAAAGGAGTAAACGCAGACTAGCCGTACACTGAAACCTTAAGTATTATTAATTGTAGAATGTCTTTTTGCAAAAAGGCACAAATAGGCACATTTTTGCAAAAGGGCACAAAAAGGCACAAACAGGCACATTTTTACAAAAGGGCACAAAAAGGCACAAACAGGCACATTTTTACAAAAGGGCACAAAAAGGCACAAACAGACAAATTTTTACAAAAAGGCACAAACAGGCACATTTTTACAAAAGGCACAAACAGGCACATTTTTACAAAAGG
>JAAXNX010003006.1:0-11785 GCA_036491905.1 Folsomia manolachei
TTTTTTACAGGTTTAGGTTACGCAAATACATAAATTAGCATCGAAATTTGGTTTCCTTTTATTTTCAAAACCGACCCCAACGAAACTAGCTTGGTTGCAATGAAAAAGAACTCGTTATCATATAAACATGGGCAGGTATAACAAATATGATAGATAAATGCTTTGTAAACGTTAATCAAAATTTAGTATTGTTGGCATAACTGATGTCTACATAAATGGAAAAATTGAATTTCTCAATAAAATTCAAATTATATTGTTTGCACTTGATACTTTCCTGGGATTAAAATATTTTCAAAAAAATGTTGAGCCAACTAAAAACGAATAAAAATTACTATTATTTTTACATTGGTGTTTTTGATCGTGACTCGTTACAGCGTTTTAACATTTTTCGGCGAGTTTAAACCTTTTACCAAGTTATTAGTGTTTTTTCTAGGCGTTCATTTTAAGGTCAATTATATTTTTCATTTCATGTCCAACTTATTTTTTCTTTAGCTACGTTGAATCCGTGAAGGACGACAATAGCCCTTTATTGTAACATTTTCGTGAATTGCCATTTCCTCTTTTATAGCCCAGGGACTTTTTCCATCTTGTTGGTAGCCAGAATAAGCTAAACTGATTCGAAATGCAGTTGGAATGCAATAAATTTTTATGTATGTAAAAATAATCCTAAGCACGCAAAAAGCTCAAATTGAAATGGAATAATCCTGCTGTCAATTCTTAGCCAAACGGCAGATTTATGTTTTCCCATGGTTTAGTAATTCTTCACGTATTATAAGGACAAAATAGTGTAATCAGACCGTAACGGATCGGTGGGATAGAATTTTGTGACTTTAGGTTATTACATTAGCTCTGGTCTATAGGTAAGCCATAAAGCTTGATGTAGATCAAGCCCTATGAGGTAAGCAGTATTCTGAATAGACGTTGAAATACTAGATTTATTATTACGGAAGCAACCAATCCAGCCAACCAAAAAACCTGATTAAAGACTATCTCCCATAAACTGCTTAATATTTCGACATTCGTCACTTACATCCAAATTCTTTCACAAATACTGACACTTCCTGCTCCTCCTCAGGTTTCCATTTTCCATCCACAATATTGCCGCAAATGAACCGAAATCGGAGATATAAGTTTTTAATGGAATTTTCTCCTCTATTAGCTTCTGCATTTTCTCCATAAACATCACTATAATATGAATTTTGCAATCCGTAAAAACATTCAAGGGGATGACGGTAACTCCCTGGCAATAATTAACTCCCTGGCAATAATTCCAAGTGTTCTAATGGATCGTCGACAACTTGGATAAGTGTGGATCCTGACGCGCAAATATCCAACATGGTTCATCATTCCTTGAAACGGAGAAACAAATGCAGTGAGCCAAGTAATCTCATTTCATTGAACACTTTGTATTGTAGCCGATTCCTACTGACAGCCAGTACAACCTAAACTTGTAGTGCACTAATAACCCTGAACTATTTATTTGAGAAAACTTTTTATAATGGTATAATTTGTATCTGGGCACTGGAGAAACGATTCAATTGATTAGTGAATAATAATGTTCACAATAACACCTCACAATCACAATTATAAATGCAACTTGAATTCCAATGTTTCAAGAAACGAATGTGAACCAACACATTTGCGTCCTTCCTACAAAGCTGACTGAAAAGAACCGTCTCACGTCTTTCGTCCATTTAAGAAAATGTTCAACTCCACATTTCTGTTTAGTTGACTATTGAGCAACAAAGGAATAATAAAATATTCCTTCTTCTCACTGTTCTTAAGCAAGACCACGATGCTGAGCAATGGGAT
Organism: Folsomia manolachei; assembly: GCA_036491905.1. Lineage (NCBI taxonomy): Eukaryota > Metazoa > Arthropoda > Collembola > Entomobryomorpha > Isotomidae > Folsomia > Folsomia manolachei. The sequence goes on from JAAXNX010003006.1 coordinate 1,813, forward strand.
GCGATCAAGGAAGGGGTATTGTAGAGTGACTTGAGAATTTTTGCACCACAACCAACTACTCTAGCACACTTATCTTATAACCAAACGCCTACAAGACAAGCAACGTCAGTTCTTGGCGAGACAATAAATACCTCGCTCGTGAGCTGAGCACCAATCTAGCATCTTTTGCCCATAACTTAAAATGCAATGCAACAATACTATCCCATCACTACAACTAGTGCCACTATCATTATTGGTATGTCTTATAATGAGTGAATGAGCTATTTGTATGCCTGTCCTTATTCTTCGCAGAGAATTCCTACAGGATAAATATGGAGAGTGGCCAAAGGGTATTCCAATCAACATCAAGAAACTATCAGTACGTAGGTACGACCATTCGTCTACAATCTTCAAACTCCTTATGAAATAATATAGGTTCTTTATTCTAACTAAGCGGACTTGACTAGTCAGTCCCTTCAAATTATACTTACACAGAGTGCAATGTGTACAGTTAGCTATTCCTCTAAATAGGACGCATGATGACCACGAAATAGTCATAAACCAACGACTGTGACCATCCATAACGTATGGTTTTTAGTTGTGGGTTTGGGAGAATTATCGGAAAATCATAGCTCTAGAATGTGGTTGTTAAAAGTATACATGGAACATTTGTCACTTGAGACTGGTTAAAGTTTTGTCTTATTGGAAAGTGAAAGTATGCATTGTGCATGGTACAAGGTGTATGAAAACGCTGAATATTAATAATGCTTGTACAGTACACTTAAATAGTGGAGGGTTACATGGACTCAGTCAATGATATCGACTTGATAAAACTGAGGATTTGTTGAACCATGCATGGGTGATTTTGTTTTGTATCTATTTTTCATGTTTTTCACTATCACATTACATACATATTATGCTAGATGCACAAGAGCAACATATGAACATTTTACTGTACCAAGTGAACTGTACGTAATTAATCCAAGGTTTTTGTAATTAATCGCATCTCAATCAATTGTGAATGTCACGATTACGATGGACAACAAAAAATTATGCAGTCAATATGCCTGCATTTTGTTCTGTGCAAATTAAAATTGCAAGCGCAAGACCAGCATGCTAAATGGATGTTAGGGATTTGTAATTTAAACGTGAACTAAACGTGAAGGATTAGAAATAGAGCTGAAACAACGGTAAAAAAATGTCATTAAAAGAAGAGAAGATTGCTTCAAATTACGATTACAAGTACAAACCATAAAAGTCTAATAGAACACTTTGATAGATATACTAACAATTGTAAATGCGATCTACGAATTTGAACAAACGTATATGGCATTTTGGTCAACTCGAAATAAGCAGATTCATATACACGCATGATATTTCATTTCACAGAAAAATTACCATTCACACCCAGGACAAATTGCAGCTGACCCGTTCCTTACCTTTTTTGTCTTTGGAGTCATTGGGCAATAGATTAACCACACCAGATGAATATTTCTTGTCGTAAATTCCGTCAGGTCCATTGTTTGAAAGATGATTTCCATCATCCCCATTTAATGGTGGTACTGGTGAGTTGTGGGGGATGGTACTAACGGAGAAACCACCACTGCTACCATCCTTAACCACCTTTGTTTCTACAGCCAAATTGGGCTCCGTTAATTCCTCACGTAATAATGTGCCCAAGTAGAAGAATCCTTTCATGTCATCATTTCCAAATGTGTGGGTCGTCGCATTATTCCTTTCTTCATTTTCATTGCCCATTTGTTCCGAAGTATAATTGGTTTCTGCAGAGTTCATTGGAGGAGATGCAGAGGATTCCGTGCCACAGCCACTGCCACTGTTGCTGCTTGGGGTGTAAATTACGGTTCCTCCACTATTTAAATTGTTAATTGCCATTGCCATCACAGTTGAGCAGTCGCAGTATTCAACGTCATCATCTTTGTCGTGTTGCACAAAAGAGGTTACGGAGGCAGGTTGGATAAAGTCAAACTCTTCACACAAGTCCGGAGGGAGGCAATAATCATAAAGGTCCTCGTAAAATGGATCCTTTTCTTCACTAACAGTTTCCGGGTTAATGTTTTGACTAATTGTTGACTCTGTTTTATTGTTGTAATCAGGCATTATTTGTATGATGTCACAACCACTGCTCGAGGTACCCAAGATCACCGACCTATTCCTGACATTATTGTCTTTGTCGTCGACAATAGTGGTTTTTACGACGTGTTGATTATAACTGTCGCCAAAGGAGGTAGGTATTTTACAAAATTCAATTGGACTCCGACTTGCCTTACTTCGTAACGGTAATGGAAGCGGAAGTAGTGATGAACTTGAGGAGGACATAAAATTTGAAGGTTTCGACTTTGGTGGTCTTGGGGGTGGAACAAGAGCAAAATTTTCGTAAATATGTTCTTGTGTCGTGTCAGAGTGTGGATTGTAAGTTCCACAACTGGTACAAAAATAATTGGATGAATTTGAATTTGAGCTGGACAACGTACTACTGCTGCTATTGTTGTAGTTTTCACTGGGGCTGGACGAATTGAAGCAATTACTTGGAGAATTGTTACCTTTGCTAAAATTGGATTTGTCCAATTTAGCAATTAGTTTTATTTTATCAATGCAGCTCGGGATTATCATGGGCTGCATGGGTTCATAAGCGTCTAGTACCGGATCAGAGTCAACATCGTTGACAGGGGAGGATGGACGACTACTTTGTTTCTTTTCAACTCTAATTTCAATATCAATATCGATGATATTAAGCCGAGCTGGAAAAGCTTCTTCCAATGACGAAGTTCTGCATAAAATCTTTTTGTCCTTTATGCTTATCATTGGCAGTGACTGCAATATTGTTTGTGGCTCTTCTATGTCATACGCAGTTGGATACTTTTCTTGGTTTCTGGAATTATAAATCAAATCCAGGAGAGCACTACAAGAAGCTGAGAGTGAGCTAGCGACCTGAGCTGACGAAGTCTGATGGAATAGGTTCGGATTATCGAGATGTAAATTTTCGTCAGAGTCCGAGGAAAATAGCTGTGGCTCCGATGTTAGTCTTCGGTCTCTGGAAAACCGTTTCCGGCGGATGGCGTGCTTTCTTTTGAGACGACAAACAACATTATCCGAAGATCGTTTTTTAGGCTCAAAGAGAGCAATTTTTTTAGCTACTAATCCGGAAGCCATGTTGTACGGGAAGAAGGACTTGAGGAGTATTCAAAGTGGTGTTAAATCTTGGAAACACATTATCACATTGTTATTACACTATTAATTTTGCCAATATAAAGTAACAGTCGTTCCAAGAAGACTTTGGGGGATGTAGAAATAGTTTAGCTCATACGGATTCTTTTATTTTACTTTACCACAGAAAATCAAAAGTTATCTTATTGTTCTAAAGTATCAAGTGTGTTTGAGTTTATCAAGTTTGGTGACTTCAAATTGTAATCTTCTTGTCCAAAGATGCAATCCTTGTCTTACTCCAAATATGTAATTATTACGACTGATTCAATCTCTCATGCATTTCCATTCCACTGCAATGTTATGTTGAAACAGTTTGCATGACTTTATTTACACAGCGTTGACATTCTTGATGTGACTTCGTTTTCACGGTAGCTTTGTCTAAAAAGTCATGTAGCTCTCCACCAAACAAACAACTCCGAGGGTTTTGTAAAAAGCACCACGAACTAAACGCCATCAGCTATAACTGCTCACTGGCTTCCACAATATCACAGCAAGTGTGAAGTAATCAAACTCAGCACTGAATGCAATTCAACAAAAAGTAATTTGTAATATTGTAATAAATTTTCCATTCCACCACTTATCGCTCAGTAAGGGGAGGTTCTTTTTATTTACTCCAATTCATTTAGTGCATGCATGCATGATAATCCTGCTGATCATTGAGTTACTTAAAAATGCACTCCGCACGTCCCAAGACAAGGCGAAAGGTAACACCTCGTTCATAATCGCATTATTATACTACTTTATATTATTATCTCATGAACTCCACTATCATATCATATCACTAATTCACACAATCGTCCTTCGATTAATAAACCCATAAATAAAACCAAGTACTCCCAATAATGAGTCGTAGAGTCGAACTAGTACTTATCAGAATCACGCGCGGATTGTAATTGTATCATAATCATAAGCTGACTTTTCCTTTTTCTTGTCTGAGCATTGCAAGTATTATTATTGTTCATATTCTTGAGCTGCTTGTTGCAGAAGGGTTCATCAATTGACTGAGTTCGAGTAATAATCACAACTTAAGCGCAACAATAACACTGATAATACAAGTTAAAGTTGATGTAAGCTATGATTCTGGTTGACTTTCAAGGGGCGGCTTTACGCACACTTAATTATTGGATAGGGTTCACACTTGGATGGATAAAGTACGAAAGGAACAGACAACTAGTAGGAGTTAATGAATGGGTCGAATTTCTCTGATTGTTGGTTGTGGATTTTGCAATAGGCTGAGTGGTAATTTTCTAGTTGTAGTTGTTCAGGGAAGTAAAAAAATCTTCAGAATTCTTAAAAGACTTCAACGAGTGCGAGCTTTCAGAAAACCGTTCATCAGTTGATGAGATAAGTTGAGATTTTGACTCGTTCAACAGTGTTCAAATCTGCGACGATGACAATTCAGCACAATCAGATCAGGGAATCTTGCCTTGGCTAGACTTCATGAGAAATAATGTGGATCACTTTACTACCACGGTCCTGAAATTGCAAGTAAATAAATATCAATAAAATTATACAATATTGGCTTTCTTACTTTATTTTGTGTTGACACACATCAATTAAGAGGTAATCGGAAATAGAGTTGCATATGTTCAGATACACTTCCTACGACACATTTGTTCCATTGTTTAATTTAATTATTCTATTTTAACAAAAGAATAATACGCATTTGAATTTGGTAAGCATAAACTTTTACGATGGGAAGAACATTGTCGAGCACTGTATGACAATTAAATGTCAATGAATAATCGATGATTGCAATCCACGACCGCATTGGCGAACAATGCTAATTAATAGTAAAATAGTACATTGGCAAACAAAACTATGAAACATTTTCAATGATATTTACATACTTTATATTTTTTAAATGTTTCAGAAATTAATTACCGTTTGTCTCCTTGATTTTTATTCATAAAAATCAACCACCAATTTCCCAGCGAATCACTGCACAAACAAAGTGTCGTCTTATCACATCCCAACCCAGGCAAACACTATTCCTCGTAATTACAAAAGCATGCAGTCAAATTGTTTATGAAAATGAAAATGAGGTTTCGGCTTAAATTGATTGACTTGTTCCCTTTAGCTAATAGGTGAACATGTACTACACAGGTCAATTGCAAATATTGAGGATATTCCATCCACTTCCGTTCACGTCTTCAACCAACTGAACCAACTTGACATATTACCACTGCACAACTATGTCCGATAAGACAAGCATAATGTAAATGTGCCAGCTTGCCTTCTCTTTTTTTCATAAGAAACAATCACTAGGAGAAGACTTTTTAAATCAAACCACTATTTGGTATGCACATTCACATTTAGGCTGAAGAATGCACATAATATGTACATATGCATGATTGAGTGATCCGTTTTCGTGCTATACAAATTCAGATCTAAACAATTAACGTCTACAATTACTTGATTGACGGAATTTATGTGCTTCCTCCTTTATTTTATTGAAATCCTCACAAACTGACTGGGCTAAGAAGCATAGCCTAGGATTGCTGTACGTTCCTTGGAATTTTCTCAATTAATTCTATTGGGGGTTGAGGAATCTAGTAGATGAGATGAAATGGGAAACCGTTTATAAAATCTGATAACTGTACTTATTTTAAAACAACTCTGTTTGCAGTGAGAATTTTGGGAACACTTGCAAATACAATTGTATGGAAAGACAGTAAATTAATTCACATCGAAAAACAATCGCGTATTCTTCAACTTGCTCTGCTCGGCGTGCTTTTGTTAAGGATTTGCAGCTTTCTTACAATTAAGGTTTCAAAAGCCTCAGATTCAGACAGATGTCAAAAAAACTAGAAGGACTTATTATTATCCACTATGCCACTGATAGCGCTGTGAAATAATTCGCAACGCTGAAGGAAGGATGGAACAAACTGAGTTAATTTAAAAACTTAGGACATTTATCTGCCTAAGCTATGGGCCTTGCAGGAAACTTCACAAAACAAATGTCATATCAAAATAGTTGATAAATTGAATTCACCAATAAAGTTTAGTTATATGTGGTTATGAATAAATTGGAACTTGCTAATTCCATGTAATTAAATAATGACATGTTCAATAAAAATACTAACACTGCAAAACATTAACTTTTCAATTTCAACGTTGGAAGGCTTGAAGTTGGTGGATGCTTGTAACAATGTAACTTGTGATTTATGTTAAGATGTTGTCAACCCCAACCTAACCGGTCATTTACCAGCAAACCCATGAATAAATTGGCGAACTTTGCTTTGGGGTAACATTACCTTCGTCCGTTAATCCCCAGAAAAACGAATTCTTTGCCAATAAACAATTCATACAGACTTTAGCACCGCTGAAAAACGGCTATCAACAGCCTCACTTCTGAAAATGTTGCTGGCCAATCTTGTGCCATATTAAGTGGTAACCATCGACTTGCATTTCTACAATTTTCATTTCTGAAATACGGCATTTCAAGTACCATATTTTTTTAAACTTACCTTTTTATTCCGTCACAGATCCAATATGATTCATCCACCTGTTTAGTCAAACACTTTAGAAACTTCAAAATTCTTGTATTTAAGTAGACAAGTCTTCAGATTGGAGTTTCTCGTGGATTTGTATACTCGAATCTGCAACTTCAAATTCTCGTCCGTTCCAAGGCGACTTTCAGCAGAGGATTGGTTTCTTTTGTTGGATGATCTCGAAAGGGCGATGACTAATCAACCCCAACGAATAATTAGACAGTCGTGCAGGATGTTATCATGTCACTAACATTTTTGTTGTACCATGTGTTTTCCATTCCTAAAACATAAGTTGCTTTCTTGTGCCAATTGCATGCAAAAACTCCACATGCAAGGAAAGTAGTTTCAGTATTTGAGTCGGATTTTACTGGCTCGGTCTAGATCTTATAGACAATGGCAGTTGAACTGGAAAACGCAACAGTTTGTTCAACAATGGACTAAAATCAATTTGTAAAACCTATGACACTTTTCCTTGCACTTAGTCAATACACGATCAAACGGTGACTGAACCGAAGGTTTACACAGTTGTACATAAGTTCCCGAAAAACTTACTGTTTGATTACCTTTCTGTCGCATGACACGCTTAATTTATTTTGCCAATTTGCAAATTGGAAACATTAAACAACGCTCCACTGCACTAGACGCTATTTAACGTATTAGCTCGAGGGAGAAAATTTAAAATTCCAAGCCATTCTAGTTCCGTTACACACGACCCGTCAGCTACTAATTTTCACAACAGGGAAGAATTCTGATGAACTCTTTGGTGGTCCAAAGGTATTTGCTGCTGTGCAAAAAGGAATCAAAATGTCAAATGTGCAAATGCAAAGAAATGAGTGCAGGCAAGCACTATAATATAACAACCAGTTAAAATGTGATATAAATATAAATGTATGCAAACTTTTAGCACGGCTTCAAAATTTGAATAATATAATGAAAGTCTGTTGTTCCGGGTTGGTTATGGTGGTTCATTTCGTTTGTCGAATAATAAGAATAGACGCTTATTACTTACTACTAAAGCACAAGTAAAGATTCAAGTCATGACATTGTTTACTGATAGCAAAAATACATGAAGTCCACTGACTGACTTTGTTCTAGTCGTGCACCAAAGATTCGATTATGATAGAGAGGACAAAAAGGAGACCTACTAAAAATGTGCGGTATTATACACACAGATATTCATGTCCGATAATAATGGATGAAATAAGTTTGCGTTGTATTAATCCTCGTTCGTAAACGTAAACCAAATCAAATCTTTGAAAAATTGGTAATTTCTCTCGAGATTGGATTGGGAAATTGAAAAATGGAATTTGGTTAACATAAATTAAATTACATTTGTGGCGAGTGGAAGAAACACAAGCTTGGAAGGAAAGCGTAGATAAAATAAATGGGTTTCAATCAATCACTTATCACGAAATTTATTTGCATTATGGTAGTCTCATTTTTATACAAATTATGAATAATAGCTCAAATTCATAAAATTGGAATATGAACATAATCATGAATTATGATAACATTGGAATGCACATGTGGTCATTCTACTTCTACAAATCGTGGAATTAGCTGCAAATGCGTAAGTAGTGACCAAGCCGGAAAAGGAAACCTGTTGTATGGATGGAAGTAACAATAAATTTTGGTTTATTTCGACAAGATATGATTTTGTGACAAAAAACAATAACCGTATAAATGTCCAATAAGCATTTTTTTGTTAAATAATGAAAATATGATTTAGTTTTACTCCTTTACTAACAGAATTACACTCCATATTTACCGACGAGGGTGTTTACCAATTCGATATACTTTTGTTTCGCATCTTCTTGAGACATTACCTTTGCGGCTGTTCCACGAGTCCCATTTGGCCTTTCCTTTAAGGTCCAACATTCCTGGTCTGCCTGTAAATCAATGAGGATAAAGTATTAATAAATTATTTAATTCATAATCTTCCATAGTACTTCTAATAAAACCACAACTTACTGGTATTCACATCACCAACAGTTCCTTGTTTAAAAAGTCCATAGACATCCAACAGCTCTTCATCGGTGGGTTTTCCCTTCAAGTTCTTGACTTGTTCGGCAGCCGTGTTGAATTGCTGGAAACATGAATAATAGATTTTTTTTAGCGTTTTTTGGAATTGCACAAAAACTTTATAAAATGATAACTAACCGCGTCAACAGACATGATGACTTGTGGTGGGTTTTTAGTAGTTGAAGGTCAACGGATGAGGTGGTAGGTAGTGCTGGAGAGTGCAGTTCTGTGTGGTGCTTATTCAACGGAAACCGGCAGAAGACTGAAACCACAAATAATTGTATTTATACATAAATGTACAGAATATGAGGCAGACAGAAAATTCACGGTGCCAATTCAACATCAGTTTTACACGGTAATACACGTGGTGTAATACTACACAGTAATGCAATACACGTAGGCCAGCCGGATCAGAAATCAGACCAGAAGAGTTGCATTAATTTGCAATCCATGCTGATTGGATATCATGCGATTGAAGACCTCAACTTACATAATACTTATATTACACATATATCTAAAACCAACTCACGATCCAGTGAGGTAACCTTACTGAGGTTAGATATGCTCTTCTAGGAAATTCCACTCAATGAGAAATGACCACTATAATCTAATTTAGTTTGAATCCGATGCAATTAAATTTAAGAATGATAAATGTTATACGCATCAACGGCCACGAATAGTTTCACTGAAATTATGTCAGTGGGCTTCGAAGTAATAACGAATTCTTGCTGAGAATTCTTGAGGAACAATCTGATGAATTAATTTGAATATCTACTTTTCTTGCGTGCCTGGAATTTACTAGAAATTGAGAGCAAGAAAGGAACTTACCTGTGAAATAGTAGTACACAATTAAAACTGGCTAGAATTTTGATCAATGATGCAAAAAGTATCAAAACCAAGAATTCTGATCGGACTTTGGAGTTTGGACTGCTGAACTGAGTTTGCAAAATAAATCCCGGTCAAAAGTTTCTTGCAAGCCCATTTCATTGGATTGGAGGAAAACAAAACTAGGCAAATGCAAAATATTTTATTTGCAGAATAACCTTTCCTCCATTTTTTATATATTTTTATGGCATGGCATAATCTCCCAGAGGCTAATAAAAATATTCCCTGCTGTAAAACGTCACTTTTTTTAGTATTGCCTACATTGCATGGCTTAATTGTTTAATTATTTATATATATCAGGATGAGACATAATTCATAAAAATATATAAAAAATGGAGGAAAGGTTATTCTGCAAATAAAATATTTTG
>JAAXNX010003007.1:0-11784 GCA_036491905.1 Folsomia manolachei
CGAATAACATTTCTCTGTAATATTATCCCAGACATAAATAATTGGAGGAGAGGAACGTGAAAGGGGAGGAATTATTTTGTACAAAGGAGTTAAGGGGCAGCTTTTGAATTGTGTAATACATTAGAAAATCTTACCTTGGGGGGCCCTGGTGGATCAACAACCACAGTGACAACGGATGTGTTATCAGCACGGAGACCATGTTGATGCCATCGGTCCAAGGCTCTATCAACAAGTCTTTTAGAGGGATTAATCCATCGTTTCGACAGATCCGTCGACCCCTGAACTGGCTGTGGCTGCCGTTCGTTGTTCTTCTCGGCGAAGTACACACTGTTCACGGCATCTTGAGCTGACAGCATATTCGACAACCCGTCAGTCCCCAAAATCAAGCATCGATGGCTGTGGACATCAATTTCCATTACTGAGACATCTGGCTCAGGCGAAACAACGAATTGATTTTGCTTGGAGTTATAGCTCCATAAATCACCTGCACACAAAAACAATGTTATGAATTTGTTGTTTCCTTTTTCGTTTTTTAATAGCTCTGGAAAAACATAAGTATACTTACCAAGAGATCTGGCCACTGCAAGAAACGGTATTTCATCAATATGCGTGGATCTACGGACTGGGCCTTTGTGACCAATGCGGGGCCGGTTCCATACAACCCGTGGGACACCGGACTTGACTATCACCTTACCTCCGGCTCTACAACACAATATAAGAAAATAATCATAATTTATTATTAATAATATTGGTAAAGAGAACAAGATAGTTCATGGTAACTCACTCTGTGATTCGATTGTTTTCCAACGGACTCTCAGGCTTATGATCTTTTGTGAGCGGCTTCGCTCTCCAAAACCCAGTCTCTGGATCTTCATAGCCCATTACGATCCCAGAATCACCGACATGGCCAATATATAGCTTGCCTCGCCGTACAAATCCAACGCTTGCAGTTGTTCCTGACGTAGACGGAAGTCCAGAAGGAGTCCTCGGCCACTTTTCTATAAAGTTTTTTAATACAAAGTTAAATTAATAAATCAATTCCAGAAATCGTTCCTCTCTCAATTTTGCTAAAAATAAAATTTAATTGTATTTCCTCTTACCCAACTCTTTCCACATGCCGTGATGAGTATTAATAAATCCATCATGAATGGCCTTCAAGACCAACTCATCATCATCCGACCAAAAATTTTTCTGTTGAACAATCTGATCCATCAAATGGTGTTTTGCATACAGCGCCGCTTCCCGTCCTCCGTGACCGTCGAAAATTCCAAAATAAGCATACAACAAGTCACGATCATCCGCCGTGGGTTGATAAGCAACGCAAAACATGTCCTCCATGTATTTGCGACCTCCTTGGTTCGAGTGGGCCGTAACCCGTAAGTTCACCCCAATACTGGCCTCCATGTCAAGTTTTTATCACTTGACAATCTTCACTTAGTTCAAAACAATTCTCCTGGAAAAGGAACAGAAAAAAGGAATCCCATTAATTTAAAAACAATTGAATTACAAAGTCCCATCAAATTCATTATAAATATGACGTAACCGCGCGTAAAGACCTTTCTACTTTTACTTCCTCCGAGGAAGTTCCTCGACAAGACCAAATATGGATAACACCGCTCACCAGGCATGGATAACGTATAAAGCCTCAATACTTGATATTTACTTACCCACTAAAATCCCATGGTCGGAAAATTACAACGTTTTTTTAAAATGTTCCACTGGAGGGAAATTAGTCGATAAACTAGGAATCTTTTTGAAGCCTTGCCGTCACTTTTACACCTTTTACTTTGCCTTTGTAACTAACAATTAGAAACTGGAGCGGGGTGGTATTTTAACTGTTTTTCTTGTAATTTAATTAAATAACTTGATAACTCGCTAAGTTGATAAGACCTTCATCCGTTGAAATAAAAACGGTCGTTGGGGAGAAGTGCAAGTTCGTTCTGTCGTTAACGAAGAACTGGTTCTCTAACCCTATAGCAACACAGGATCACGTGACACACTCGCCCGCCACTTTTAAACTTTTGGCGAACTTTTCCCCACTGGCGGGATGGCCGAGCACCATGACACATTGCCCCATGCGTGAAACAAAATGACAAAATGCAGGAAAATTGAGAAAATTCATAATTTTAATGGAAATTTCATGATGCCAGTAATTTATGCTTTGCAAGATTATGTGCTTATCATGAATTTGGATGAGGATAACCACAATAATTGAAGGAAATTACATTTTAACCATGCCGTGGTGGGGGTGGGGACTGGAACAAGGGTTTTTAGAGAGGGTAAAGCTCATAAAAAACGGGAATGACAATTGGTTTCTTGAACTTGAACATTACATCAAACTTTTAAATAGCAGGGATAAATGATAAGATAAGAAATGGTAGGGTAAGACTCGTTAAAATTGGGAGCAATATACATGTAAAAAACATAAGCAGTCCCTCCTCAAGCAAGGGATTCTATGGGAAAACAACTTTTTAAGAAACCCTTGCATTGCTCTCAAACTAAAATATGAATGACCGGCATGATTACACCTAGGGTACAAAGTTTATTCAACTGCCTAAATCAGTTATCAGTAAACGCGCATGTAATAAAAGTTGACAGACCTTATCTTTCCATGAGTTGTGGGTAATGTTACAATTATTATAAAAAGTTTCAAAAAATTACTCACCAAAACCAATTCTTCTGGAGAAAAAAAACTGCACGTGGTTCTCGGGCAGTTGGAGGCAATGAAATGGCAATGGAATGTGCAATTTTTTGGGAGGAAGACTGAGTCTGTCACTGTGGATAACTGACTATGATATGATAAAGCTTGATTTGATGGGTGTCCATGTAAAATGTTGGAACTTTTGGAAAAGTATAGCACGGATTACGGATCTCGGTCTCAGACTGAGTTGGATTGATTCAATGTTTTGATATTGAATGACAAGTGTACAATATGGAAGGAACCTTACTGAGGAGGCGGTTATCTTATCGCTACCCAGTAACCTGCACGCATAAGTGTAAATACTGATAACGTAATGAATGAATCATTCGAAATGTTAAACATCGCAGAGAGTCGTCCGTCCAGATAAAGTTGTGAGAGTTGAGCGTCTCAATCTCAAATTTGGTGAATGACATAATTATTTTATTTGGTTTCTTGAATCTGAATCATTTCTTTCCTGGAAAGGTTTAGGTTGATTTGTTTGTCTCACATTTAGATTTTGATGACCATTTCCATAATCACGGCTTATCAGTTGTCATGCAATTGTAATTAGTCATGCAGTCAGTTATGCAAACATTTGCAAGGGATTTTCCATTTAAATCTACTTTCCATAAATTCTACTCTATTTCATGAAGTTCATGACTGATTGAGTAAGGAACGCGTCATTTATGTCTTTATTTGTTTTATTTATTGCCTATTCAAATTACATAATTCCACAATTGAATCGTACTCATTACGCAATGGTCCCTGGTTATGAAAAATTCTTCCTTCAGCCAATATTTCCAACACTTTCCAGTGGTCAGAGTTTTATAAACATTGGATTTTCTTGTTGCAGGGCGTTGGGTTGGCTGGAGCTGGACTACACAAACTCCCAGCTGCTGTGGGTTGGGTGTACAAAAAACAAACTGTCAAAATCTCTACCTAATCATAATCCAACGTGTATTTGGTTCGCATGTGCTCCAAATTTCTGGTCAGGGATTAATTTTTGTTTGTAAAATTCAAAATTCTTTACGTACCAACAAAATTTGTAATGTTCGAGAAAATGGGGTCAAATAGATTTTAAATAACGTCCAAACCCCAACAACCTGACTCATGTCGAACGCAATTAAGATGAAGTCAGCGATAATGGTGAGTTACTATTAATTATCTCGATAAAATTCGCAATGAGGAACTGAATTTAATGGAATTTTTGCATTTTTCTCCAGGCAAAATCTCATTGTGATGAAGAAAGTTTGGATGAGAAATACCAAGAACAAATTCGGGAAAGTCAATGTCTCCGGATGAGTAGGGAAATTCGTAGAAAAGAGCTTGAAATTGTTAATTTGAAAGAGAAATGCGAATCTTTACAAAGCACCCTGGACCGGGAGACGCAGGACCGGATGGTATTTGAGGCTGAGAAGAAATTGGAAATATTAAATTTGAAGGAGAAATGTGAATCTTTACAAAACACGCTTAATCTGGATAAAACATTGTTTGAAGTTGAGAAGAAAGAATGGTGAGTTCGTCGGTGGAATTGTGTAATTATTGGCATTTTATTATGAAAAAACTAATTGTTCTCTCTATTTAACAGGGAAGTTTTTAAGAGTGACTTGCTCCTCGTGGTGCGAGCCGCAGATGATTATAAGACTGAGGCAAAGAGTTCCGTGGAAAAGTACAAAACACAAAATTCAGCCCTTGAAGAAAAGGTTGGCGTATTAGAACACAAGTTGTCTGTATACGAAGACGCCCTTTGTCGGTGTGGGAAGAAGTCATTGGCTATTTCGAAAATTGATCCGTTATCGGATAAAAATGGGAGAGATGCACCAAGTCGAAGTCCTTCGGATTCTAGTGCGTCAGAGTATTCGGATTGTGTTAGTCGTTTTTAATGTTTTTTACCGTGATAAATATTCCAATTGTTGAGCATGAATATAAAATAAAGTTGAGGCGCTTCTGATTTTTTACTTAATGGACTCAACCCAGATGATGTTTATTATGCACATGAATTTTAATTTTACTACTATTAATTAGGTGTTTCATAAGGAGTTATCCTACTTGTTAATAAATTTCTCTCCGGTTTCAATATTTTTCTTAAGTTCAGGCAGAGCCTTGGCGAGAAGGTCTTGTTCGAAGGTGGATAATTTTCCGAGCCCCATATTCTTTTCTACTCCATTGGGCTGAAATTAAAGTATTAAGGAAAGTTAGTGGAATTTCTTTTGTACATATGGCAGAAATTGTTTCAGAATATTTACCCCAAGAAGAATGGGTGTAGCAAAATAGGTGGCTTCGGTGATGTCAGATTTCACGTATGAACATTCAATCACACCTTGTTCCCCTTTCAAAGCCCTCAGTAATGAGAACGTGAAGCGTGCACCGGCGTATGCCATGGACAGGGTTGCGGAGCCAGCTCCAGCCTTTGCTTTCACGACTTCAGTTCCAGCTTCCTGGAAAGAAATTGGTAAAAAATAATGTCAAAATGAAAATAACCATAAAAAATCAATGGGTTAGAAATGTCTAGTTTTACCTGAATTCGCTCCGTTAACGCTTGAAGTTTATCTTGTGGGAATTGAACTTGCGGTTTACATTGTGAAATAAGTGGAATAATAGTCACACCAGAGTGTCCACCGATGACTGGGCAGTTCACTTGAGCAGGGTCCAGACCCTGGTAAAATTTATGTAATTAAATTAATTCTAAGCCTTCAATACTTCAACAAAACATACCAGACACCAAAATAATTACCTTTGCATCAGCAATGAAAGTGTTGGCTCGAACCACATCCAGTGTGGAAACTCCAAAAATCCTCTTAGGATCATACACACCTGCCTTCTTGAACACTTCCGATGCAATTGGAACCGTACTGTTGACCTTGATAGGTGTTAATTAATGAATAAATTAGCAAAAATTCCTTGCACTAACTATCACACCAAATTATTCCACTATTTTCCTTACAGGGTTGGAGATAATGCCAACCAGCGCCTTTGGTGAAACTTCTGCCGTCGCAGCGGCCAAATCCCTTACAATAGACGCATTAGTATTGAACAAATCATCCCGACTCATGCCCGGCTTCCTGGGAACACCCGCAGGGATAATGACGATATCCACACCTTTCAAGGAATCCCTGAGTTGTTCCATCCCAACAAATCCTTTGACCTTACATCTCGTCTCGATATGACTCAAATCCGCAGCGACTCCAGGAGTGTGCACAATATCAAACAAATTCAGCTCGTTGATGAGTTGAGAATGTTTCAGGAGAAGGGATAAAGGTTGTCCAATCCCTCCACTGGCTCCCATAACTGCCACCTTGACATTTCTCTGTAAATCAGATTAATCCACCATTAATTATTGTTCCTGGAACGGGTCCTCAACCGGGTAACCTACTAACATTAAATGTAGCTTAGTATTCCTGAACATAAGTTATGTAACATAACGGGAACGGGAGTATGGCATGTACAACAAAACCAGTGTTCCAATAATGAAGTATATATTCTCCATACTAAACCGATTCCTATCGAATTTCTTCCTACAATGGGCAATTTAACATGGTTATGAAACTTGAGCTCTCCCATTTATTACTAAGAAGGTGACAAGGAAGGAAGCAAGCCGATAATCGGTGCCGATTGTAATTTGAGTAGTAATTAAATTAATCAAGAATATATTTATCCACTCACAGGCTGAGAAGTAGAGAGGTTCCTACTTAAGCCACCATTGGCAATGAATTGTGCCGTGGGTGTGGCAGACTTGGCAATCCTGGAGAACATTTTAGAAATCTGGAATTACTTGGACTTGAAAAATGTGTGCTGCTGGCTGAGTTGGAGATGAAACTGGGTTCGGCTCTCTACCACATAAGTGTGAAATAAGGGTGAAGGACGTCAGGTGATGGGAATGAGTTTGGGATCATCATGTTCTCAGTCCGTGCTATCTTTTACCACATTTGCGCACCACTTTCCTCTTATTTTGCATGTAATGTAACCCACTGTCCCACTTTGGGAACGAACCGAATTCTTGCAGAAATTTTACCCGAGCTCAAAGTTCTCGGGCAAGAGCTACAAGAGTTTGAGATGAGAAACCGAGACCTTGAGACGGAAGAGGGTGACTTTTACATGACTTTGGCTTCAATGAATGAAAAGGGTTGAGATTCTCAAGTTGAGAATTAGTAATTTCTGCTTATCATCCATTTCTTGTGGGTCATAAGTTGTAGTGATTTTGGATAAGGTAATGATGAGCTAATTGGTAAAAGATAAGGTAAAAAAAATTAGAATGAGGCCAAACTGGGGGTAGATTGAGACTCGGGGCGAATTGAGCACCACGCGGTTGCTCTTTTGATACATGTGCCACACGGATATATTTTTTCTCTGGATCACAAAATAATTTGGTAATTGTTGAATTCCGACTAATTGTTGGCTAACAATGGATATCCAGTGGTCCAGCCTACGTGGCAAGGTCTCACCCGCACTACTAGAGGCTATTGATGGATTCGGTTTTAAAGAAATGACACCCGTTCAGGTAAAAAAATAAACCAAACTTTAAAATAAATAAGGATTGCAAATTTAAAGGGATTCATTACTTACAGGCGGCGTGCATTCCACAAATGTTAAATTATAAGGATGTCGTCGCAGAGGCGGTTACTGGGAGTGGAAAAACTGTCGCGTTTCTTCTTCCCATGCTGCAAATAATGTTGGTAAGTCGGAAGAATGGGTGGCAGCTGGATTTTAAAGTAAATTGCTTGAAGTAATTATTGTTGTTTGAATTTCAATCAGAGACGAGACGGTGCCTGGAATAAGCATCAGATTGGAGGGATTGTCATAGCACCCACGAGAGAACTGGCGAATCAAATTAGTAAAGTTTTGGACCAGTTTATGGCCCATACGCCGAAATTGAGCCGACTACTATTTATTGGAGGAACCTCGGTAGAGGAGGACTTGGACAAGTTTGAAACGAATGGTGGAAATATCCTCATCGTCACTCCGGGCAGGTTTCACGACCTGTTAATGAGGCATGAAGGAACTCTACTGAAATCTGGGTTGAAGCATTTGGTAAGTTCATAAATCAAGAGAGTTTGTGTTTAACGAGAGTTTTTCATGTTGTATTTTTTTTGGTTTGAAGGAAGTTTTAATCCTGGATGAAGCCGATTGTCTGCTGAGCATGGGATTTGAAAAAGTTTTGAATTCTATTTTGCAAATGGTACCCAAACAACGGCGTACTGGTCTTTTTTCTGCGACGCAAACGACTGAAGTTACTAAACTGATTCGAGCTGGACTTAGAAATCCTGTTTCTGTCGTGGTTGTGGATAAGTCTCAAAAGGGAAGGGTTCCTGGGTCGTTGGATAATAATTATTGTGTTGTGGAGCCCCAGTTGAAATTTCATGCCCTGGTTCATTTCATAAGAAAACAACGGAAGAAGAAAATTCTTATATTTTTTGCTACATGTGCCTGCGTTGATTATTTTGCCTATGTTTTAAAGAAGTAAGTGTATAACACTTGAGCTGATTGTAGATTGAGATGATTGTTTTATTCGGGTTATTAACAAAGTATTATTTTTGTATATAGATTGGTTAAAAATGTGGCAGTTTCTTCTATCCATGGGAAAATGAAGGAAAAGGGACGCGTTGCAATATTCGACAAATTCAGGGAATCAGAGGAGGGTAAGTTAACTTATAACGGATGTTTAGCATAACCTTCTATTTTAGGACTTTTATTTAATCGGCATGTTTATCTAATTAGGCATTTTATGCTGTACGGATGTGATGGCAAGAGGAATTGACATTACTAAGAAGATTCATTGGGTGGTACAGTTTGATCCTCCTTCCCATCCTGCAGCATTTATTCATCGCTCTGGACGAACAGCCAGAAACGGGCAAGAAGGCTGGGCTTTACTTATGCTACAACCTCATGAACAGGATTATGTTGCGTTTATGGAAGTCAGCCAGAAAGTAAAGATTTATTTTAATTTTCTGTATAGCAATTAAATTAGGATTTTACTCTACTCACTACTTATCTTGTACCCTTTCAGGTGAAAATGCATGA
The DNA here is from genome assembly GCA_036491905.1 of Folsomia manolachei. NCBI lineage: Eukaryota > Metazoa > Arthropoda > Collembola > Entomobryomorpha > Isotomidae > Folsomia > Folsomia manolachei. The sequence goes on from JAAXNX010003007.1 coordinate 8,699, forward strand.
GATGGATGTGACTGAATTCATCAATTCAGCAAGGCTGTCGGAAGAGTTGAAGAGCATTCATAAATTGCAATTGGAAGACAAAGCGATATACGATAAAGCTGTTCGAGCATTTGTGTCGTATTATAAAGCTTATTCCAAATATGACTGCAATTTAATACTAAGATTAAAAGGTATACTTTTTCCATCTTCAAGATGCATATTTATGCATCATTATTATAAAACTATATTTTTAATTTTGGTATTATGTTTTCAGATTTAGATTTAGGTTCAATTGCAACCTGCTATGGACTATTGAAATTCCCGAAAATGTCCGAACTGAAAGCTCAAAAGCCGGATAACTTTGAGGAAGTTGATGTTGACGTTAATTCTATTGAATACAAGTAAGTTACATGATAGTTTCATGCATACACCTGTAATACAATATTGCATGAAATAATGTGGGTTTATTGGAATTTTTTTCAGAGACAAATTGAAGGAGACGAGCCGTAAACGAAAGTTGGAAACTTTTCAAACAACTGGAACCTGGCCGGATAGGAACAAAAAGTTACGAAAAGTGATTCAAACCAAAGAAACCTCTTGGTCTATTGCTAAAGATAAACGGGCAAAGAAACAGAAGAAAATCGCAAAGAAGGAATCGTATAAGAGTAAAGGATTATCAGAGTCCGAGCTACATTCCATGGAGAAAGCATTTTCGAAGGAGTGTATGCAAGACTAAAGAAATACATCGTCAAGAATCACTTCTGAAATCTCGATATTTTTTATTCAACGGATCATTTATCAATTTCGTAAGTCGAGAATAAAATTGTTCGCATTTTTATACGGATACTTTGAAAATTTGTTAATCCAGTTTCATGACGAGCGTTGAAATTACACGAAACAGCTTTTGTGCATATTCTTCATGAAAATCCTAAGAGGCATAGTTGTGATTAACTGTTGTCCAAGATCATAAATTGATCTTGGATCCGTCTTACATACATGCATGCATTCAGAAATTGACTAAACTCTGCATATCGACCTTTCAGGAAATTTAGTCTAAAAACAATTACGTTCCTTGATGACCTGTGACCCTTTGCCTTGAGAAGTGACCTTCAGGTTACATACATCAAATCTTACGATGAAAATTCTGTATTTTTTATGCCAACATTTTACACGTACTTTCTTTTGGTTTTTACGAATATATCCTTTTTACGTGCTTAGCTGTTCGATTCATGAAACCTTCAATTGAAATGCAACCATGTTTTTATCATTTGAAACGTTATGAGACTAAAGCAAAAAAATATTAATGACATTGATCCCAGAAACTCATCCCTTAACTAGGCAGATGCATTTGGTTTGCTCCAGGTCGAATTATATAATTTAATTTAAAATTGCACATATCTTTCTTTTTTTGACACTCGTGTTACACCATTATTTTAATCAAATGATTTTATACCAGTCGCCGTTTTTTCTCCTAATCAAAACGAAGACTGCTACCGGCTACCTGTCTATTTCACAAAGGCCTCGCACTTAATTGAGCATATCATTCCAATGAGAATTGTTCCATTCGTTGGGTGTGTTAAACAAATAATTAGCAGGTGCAAATTAAACATTTGACGTGCGCTTTTGAAACGTACTTGGCACGCCATTAATTGTGAGGACTTGTCCTTTGTAATTATATTAACCCACAGAAAGGCAGAGGTAGTACAATGGATCTTTTTTTTATAATCGGTGACCCAACTAACAAGACGTTTAACCTTTAAACGGCGTGGATAAAATAGAATTTCATGCCCATAATTTGAGGTAATCTTGTCCAAACTTCTTTAAATAATGATTAATGTCCCGTTAATTAATAAAAAATTCGAAGTGGAAGAACATCGGCCGGATGCTTTAAGGTCTACTTTTTGCCATTATATGCAATCGCAAAAAAAACTTTTATTCAGCAATCATGAAGACTTCATGATGAAGCCAAATAATTTGAAGTCAGTTGGTAAGCGAGGAGCAATATTTCTGATTAAAATTGGAATTTGGTTAGTTTTGCAATCGTATCTCAGCCGATTCATGAACCAATTAAGTTACAAATCCAATTTACAAAAATTTACAATAAACGACATTGCACCGCACCGTATTCAATACGGCGTATTGGAAGAAATGCAACAAATACTGTTTAACCTTATTTCGCCGTAGATTGCATTGTTCCCAGTCAAATTACTTGACGTAGAGACAAATGAGTCTTTATTGTACATATGCTTACAAGATCACAATCAATAATACCTCAATTATTCTGTTATTCATGTACCGAGAGCTTCCGTTTTGTCCTCTACTAAACGTGTCCTCTAATGCCATACATGACATGAAAACTCCATGTCAATCTGTTAAATAGAGACCCAACATCTTGTTGACTTTGCTCGCACCACTGAGCAATTAATCGCTTTTTTCACCGTATTTTTTCATTGTTATCAAGAATTAATTGAAATGGAGAGGACATAAGTTGAAGAGTTTCCTTATGAGGCAAAATCTCATCAGTGTCGGATATCAGTATGAGAAGAACCAGAACCTGCCACAAAAAACTGTGGACTTGAACAAATGTCTGCCTTGGTTCTGCTAAATGTTAAATGGATTATCAGGTCATGGGGAGCTTTACTTGTAAAAATCCACTGTTATATAATATCCTTCATTTATCAATCAATTCACTAATTTTATCCTGGGATTCTCCAAATTACCCAATTCGTCAAACCACTCTACTAACCTTTCCTTGGGAAGACATTGAAGGGAAAGATGCTACAATGACGAATACACAGATATTTGTTTATTTACATGTAATTCGACATTATATTAGTTGAGTTTGGCGATGCAATAATTTTTTTAGAACTGTAAAATTGAAACACGCGTCCAAGGATTGTAGCCATTACATAAGTTTACGGTAGCATTATCCCTCGATCTACATATTTACTTGATCCATTTTAAGGCTGGAAAAAAATCCAATACATGCAACTTGACAGTGTGTCAAACACCAATGTTTGTGAGAGGTGCATCTGTTTTTTTGCCTATAATTGTACGTTAGGTAACCGAACATTTTGTAAATTGGGTAATTTAATATATTTCATGAG
>JAAXNX010003008.1:0-11779 GCA_036491905.1 Folsomia manolachei
CCGATGATGCTCATCTTCGAACTTAACCTGTATTTTGACGTGTTCTACGTATGGTAAAAATTTGGAATCGATACGATAAGTAGTTTGACCGCTAGCGTGTCCCAGACAGACAGACAGACACACAGACAGACAGACAGACATGACGACTACATAAGCACCTTCGCCTCTGGCTCGGGCTAAAAAACTAATTGTAAGATAAATTTAAATTTGAAAAATGCAAAAATCTGTTGTTTATCTGTAATACAAAACAAATACAAATCCGTTTGTCCAAAATGCATATACTGGCGATCTAAATGTTTTTATTCAAAATAAAATAGGAATCTCAATTTCTCCAAGAACCCACATTTTACAATATTTTCAAAAATTTGTCTCTGGTAACTTTCAAACACGGTAATAAAAGCAAATTCAAATTCAAATAGTACAAGTATCTCTCAACCAAAGGTGATAAATCCTACTTTCCCAGATATCTTTCCCAACATTTCCCAAGTTTGTGTCTGGACCAATATGTATCAATACTTGGATGGTATTTCACTTTCTCTCCATCCTCCGTTTTTCACATTGAAATGGCAAAAAACTAACGAAAATAGATGGATGGAAAGAACTAGATGACTGATGATAGCAAACCAGACTCCTGGTATTTCACCTTCCCACAAAAGTAAACCTGAATCATGTAATTTTTTCTCGACGATTTCAAATTCTAAGCAAGGACAAGAGGAAACCAAATCTACAGCTGGCTGCCAGTGTCAACTATGTGGTCCAGCCTTTTTAGGGTGCATTGCAATTTTATCTCATGATGGATTCCAATAGAATTTGCTACTTTTTTGCCAGTCAGCCAGTCTTCTCTCCTTTTCCTGCACTCATCTATAATTTAGTTTGTATAAGCACTTTGCAGGATTCTGTAGTACCTTCATCTTTTTCTGTTTTTTTCTCTACTTTGATTCCCCAATTGATTTTATTTGCAGTAAGTAAAATGTCGAACGTAAATGTTGATAGAGTCGGTCAGGTAGAAGTAGAATGATCTGAATAGCTCAACTAAAAATCGTGTTAATCCAGTCCGATGAACGTATTGAAACCAGGAAATAGTTACGGAGATGTACTTTTACCTCTTTATTCATTATGTTGACTGCTTACCATTCCAAGTTACTCACAATCTTAGATAGTATCGGACTTGGTCAACTTTGAGAAAAACGTGGTCAATGGCATAATTTTTTAACAAAATAACCGTCTTGTCGCAGAACGCGATGACCGTGTTTCGAAATTCTAGTGTCATTGAGAAGTCACAATGTCGGCATTACATTGTCATATCTTTGTACCTATAATTTATTATCCATATGAAATGGTCTCATAATTCACAGTAAGCTAGGCATATATTTATAAGCTACCTGCCCTATCCTACTACTCTGAAGATTTCCTATGTGAGGTAACTGAATAATTGAATCAGTCAGATTGGAAATGTCAGTTCAGCTCAGAATTCAATTTTAGAGTTAGAGCAGGTTTAGCATTTTATAGTGATTGAGTACCCAATTTTCTGTATTGCGTGAAAATATAAAACTAAATGCGTATAAAGCACACAGAGCAGTTTGAAATAAAAGCAAGTTTTGAATTTAAATTTGAAGTTTACTAAACTTAATTTAAAATAAAATTTTTAGGTAAAAATTTTACCAAAGTTTGTCAACCATTGGAGTGCTTTCAGGACAATGGCTTGTTCTGGACTTGGCTTGGATTGACAACTTTGGTACAACTAGAGCAATTATGCACTATTTGTGGTGCATATGTATGAACGTTTCATTTGACAAGGCTGTTTAACCCTAAAGTAAATACACTTTAGGCAATGCAAATTCTGTTCATTAGTGTTTCACTGTGTGTCGAATAGAAAATATAAATGCCTCTTAATTAGTCAATAGTGCCATCCAGCACGCAATATTGGAATGCCAAGTTGACTAGCGATAACAACAGCCAAAGGACACTGAACTAACCAGGAGAGACGAGACCAATGCGACTAAATATTGGTGACACTCAAAAATTTACTTGTGATAACCACCAGCTTTTAAGTGCTCCCACATTGTCAATCACCTCAGATGCTTGGTGTTAACAAAACAAAGTAAAAACTTTGTTTCAAGTTCGCTTTGCTTGATTGGTTACAAAATAAAAGGATTCACTATAGTCCCATCTCCTTCCGCTCTGGTTGTTAAATACTTCCTAATGATTGAAACTTTGGACGAGTTTGCCCTGAAAGTTTGCATAATAAACGTGTCAATTCTAGTTCTATATTCATATGGCAAACGCGAAACTTTTGTTATTCTAGAAGCAAGGCCAGACAGAAGGAAGGTTACTTCATAATCTGATACGTACTTTCTTCTCTAAAATTTACGTTGTAGTCAGTGAACCATATTTTAGATTTTTGCAAAATACTTGAATCATACAAGATCAAATATGCACAAAATGGCAAAACTAATTCCAGGAAATAACATGGATTTGCAGTACAAAATATCAATTTTGTATCCCATCGCCTTAATACTTTACAAGTTCGTTTACACTGACAGGATTCAATTCCATTTTGGTTTATGACACTCCTTGAAAATGAAAAACTTTTTATTTTTATTCATAAAATAATTTTATGCTTATAACACAAGCCCATAGCTCTGGTGTTGACACATCCTGCTAAATGGAAATGGAGAAATACTCCAAAAAATATAGTAATAGACAGAAACATACTCACGCCATGAAATGAAGGTTTGCATGAAGTTCTATCTGATAACAAAAAATTCCCAAAAGTCCCATTTTAAAATTTTTAGTTTTCCAAAAAGCGAGAATGTTGAGTAAGTTATAGTAACAGAATAGAATGAAAGGAGATTGCAATGAATGTAATGCAATGTTTGGTTCAGCCCATTCGTTTTCAGTACTGATAAGATAAACTCCATTCTAAATGTCAAGACTACCTCTCGTACATTACAACAAGACGGGTGTGGACAATGAATTCTACTCTTGAGCGATAACATGTTTGTGTATGTGGAAGACATGTATTATACCGAGGAGAAAAGTCACATACAATTTTACTCCGTTTTACATTTACAATGCCTGCCAACTGGGAGAAAGCACGGTGAATGGAAAAGTTCTTTCTACCTCGGTTTTATCCTGTGTCATTCAACGATTCCATATTATTTGTTGGTAGGTGAAAAGAAACAAGTATTCTTGCTTAAAGGATTCTTTTACTTTCATTCTCTATCATAATATGCATAAATAATGTAAAACTGTGACGTGCGAATCGGATTTAAACAACTTTGTCCAAATCATGTTCTTAAATTTTTTAAAGTTCAAAAGAAAATTCTGAAAGCGTAATTACACGTCAATCTAGGAATGAACAAATTTTAAACACTTTTGATAATCTACAGGTTTTCCAATCATGCACTCCTGCCATAAAGTATTAGTTATGCGCACAAATCACCAGAATATTCAGAATTAATGAAACTTTATTGGGAATAATCCAGTGCCTAAATAAACTGACTTATGGTAGCCAATAGCTGAGCTTTCATTACGATTGACGAAATGCGTGCAAATGTCATGTGGATGGAGAAGCCGTACAATTCTAAAAATACAAAATACATAAATCTGAACTATATGTGAAGCCACATGCCTACCTGATTGGGTTGAAGAAAGTCGAGGTTAGCAAAATCACGATAAAAAACGAGGTGAAAAATTGTGTAACTTTTTTCCAAGAAAATGTAAAGGAAACCAAAAAGCGACTCGTAAAAGGAATATTGTTTCAATATTCCATACAATTCCTGCAAGTAGAGAAAGTAAATGGAAGTAAACATGCCAGTGGACAATAAAAATACAAATTTACTAACCAACTATCCACTCAAAATCTGTTTCTAAATGCATTAATCAGACGAATATCCGTAAATCTGGTTCAGGAACTAGTCCATTTCTGTCCTCTTATTATTTTACAAAATGGATTATGACCTTTAGGTAAACCCACAAATAAATACCAGATTTCTACTCGGAATATTCCTGAACTGGAACAACTTCCTTCTCCACCAAAACTTATTTCGATTATGATGCAAATTGCAATTTTTATTTTACGTGCTTGATTCCGTACGAGATAACGACGCCATTATTTTTTTACTTTCCCTGCAAACCTCATAATTCTAGTTAGGCAAAAGCTTGTTAGCAACTCTCCGTATTCATAGGTCATAAATTTGTTGGCATTTGTTGATTAAGATAGTTATTCACTGCAGCCAAACCGTAGGAAAATCTCTTACTAGCTTGAATAGATTAAAATTAATTACTTCCAGATAAGATAACACACGATACCAAGTTTAATTAGTGATGGAAACACTATATTTCCGCACTTAATTAGCATAAGGTAACAAAACAGGACTCCTCCATTACTCTCCTACTTATTGTGTAGGCAGGCAGTTGAATTAAGGAGAAAGCCAACTATTCTTCAGACCCGTCATGCATGCACCTACTTTACTGGGTTCTTCACGCATGTAGCTTTTGTTAGATATTTTCTCTCCCAAGAACTTTAGTTAGGTAGGGCGAGGCTGGGTTGAACTTTCACTTTCATCATTCAAACACAGCATGGAAAGAGGTCAATTGTAGAAGAAAGTTTGTTTTTAAATTGGACATTTCATTATCTGTCTGCGAAAGAAAGTCCGTTGGTCCGAATTCCTCACATACTCTTGTAGAATGGGAGTTCTCAACCGTTCTCTTTGTGATTTCAAATTTTAGTTTCCGTCTCAGTTCCTGCAACTTCAACCAATTGCTCATTTGCAACTCTAAAGTCGGGTCTGGAGTTGGCTTTGTGTGAGGTGAGCGAGATGAAGAGGAGAGTGAGTAAGGGAATAGGTCGACAAGATTAACTCCGTGTATTTGTCAATTGTCCGCCGACGGACTAGTTTCATTTTAGCTTGTTTATGTACTCGTGGTGTGTCATGGACATGGGCAAGTTCAAAGGCTATCTACTTTAATATGCTGCCGACATGCTATGCCCTGGTGAACTTCTGCAGAGTATCTAGTTTAATATCTTAGTTTGGAAAACGAGAAAAATGAGCAACTATCATGTCGCAAGTAAAAACTAACTTTTTCATATAAAAATTTAAATTATTCTTCACACCAAAGAATGACAAATTTTAAGTTGATGAAATTTATGTGACATGATAGGATTGGGAAGGAGTGTCGGTTTATAGCTTATTGCTTCGTATTATCTCCTTGGCTTAATCGGGGGTGGAGAAAATTGCAATTTACCATTTTCACAGAAAACCGCCCATCAATCCCAGGCTCAACCTATCTCTCTTTTATCCTCTAGTTTAACATATTACGAAAAGTACCCATTGTTGTTTGGCATATCAACCTCCTCTCAGCTAAACCACGCGGTTTCGGTTTTGGCATGAGGCAAGTAAATGATTGAGAAAACGTAATGTAATGCCCGCCTCCATAAAACGCCATAATACAAAGTGGAGTGAAAGCAATGAACTTGAAAAAAAAATACTCACCCTTCTCCAATTTGCCCATGGAGCCTTGTTGTGAACGGCGAAGAGCGGATGGTAAAGAACTTTCTTTTTGTTTCTTTCTCCGAATTCGGAAACCCGTTGTTTTAACCGGTTTTTGACTTGATGATCCACCACCAGCGTCGTTGGATGTGTCGGAGCCGTTATCCCGACGCTTGTGAACACTGGCTCCACCACCCATCCTGTCACTCCCTTTTATAAGCTTTGGTCCTCTTCGTGACTCCTATGCTCCCTGTAACACAATGGAATTACTTATTGTTAGTTTAGTGTGGTTTGGTGTGGCAGAGTGTCCGTCCCATTTCAACCAGTTCACTGGGTGGGTTGGATAGATTGAGTTAAATCCAAGTAAAAGGTGCACATTTCCCAGGAGAAAGCATTAAGACAAGTGTATGGGATAGCCTCAAAGTCTCGGACACTGGTGGGTAAACCAAGGCAAACAACGGGCCGAGCTGAGCTTCATTCTCACCATGCATGCTCACATCTGACTTTCTCTTTCTTACTTCATTTCTTACTTTATTTCTAGTTCTTCTTACTTTAACCAATGTGCAGAAATCCCAGCATAAATTGCTGAATAATCGACATAAACCTAAGTCTATCTATACTACTGCCAACCCACCCACCCACCCAATCGGCCATCTAGTCCAAGTACCTTAATGCATTTGCCTCGTTTCCTCACATGCCTAGCCAAGCCAGATTGGAATCGATGCGTAGAAGGATTAGGGCTACGTCCAAGTATGTCCATCATGGCATGACTTTCCTGGCTTTGCTTTGTGGTTGGTAGTTGGTGCTGGGAGTGTGTGTTATACGTTAGTGAGGAAAACTTGTCGGGACTTAATCCCATTATAATCCATCAACCGGTCAGTACCACGAGTAGACGGAATATCCATCGTCATCGCACCACTAATACTATTTACGACACTGACTGCGTGCCTTCTGCTATATAATAAATACGCAACATGATTGTTGGCCTAGACATTAATGTCGTCAATGATGAATCGTCATCACATTGTATCAAATCTGTGGGTTTAATAACATTTCTTGTGTCGTATAGATACCAAGAAGTACCAAAAGTGTGGAGATGGTCAGCCTTGCAATGACACAAGTTCACATCTTCCTCAGTCACGAAGTAGGAAAATATATGAAGGAAATTTGTCGATGCATTACCAACCCTTGAACTAGACGGTATTTTGGGACATATAGCTGAAGATAGCGAATAAAACATGTTCCGCATCTATAATGGACAACGTATAGCTTTAGCATACGGTTATAACCAAGGATTAAAGGATCACAAGAATCATTTCCAAATGGAACTATAATTATTTCCTTAACCATCACGTGCTCTTATGATTGGAACGGATAGGAATGATTCCTTATCTCTACAAAAGTACGACATGTCCAGTCAACCTATATTCTTGACCTTTTATCTCCTGAGTGGTATTTGAGGAGGTAGGCCAGATAATAAAATACACAATTTTATAAATACTTTTCAAAAAGATCTTTGCCAAACTTTTTGCATTGCATTTATCGTTGTTTAGCTTAAAGATGACAAAAGTATCTCTTCAAAAATTTCATCTAAATAATGGACCTGATTAAATATTAAAATGCCGTTAAATAAGTAGAGTGAAACGCAAGATTTCTTTGTTGGTGCTCTCAGAATTATGAGGCATGAATTGCAAGATGCATACTAATCCTGAAAATTTCCGGGTTTTAAATAATAAAATTAGAATAAAAATATGATGCTAACTACGATCATACGCGCTTATTATCAGATGCAATTAATTGAGTTTCACTTAGATGATACTATTCTTTATCTGGCAATGTTCGTCTTCTTTCAGATTGGCCATTTTTAACACAATTTTTTGATATTTTCAAGTAAAGTTAAGTCCTTTAGAAATGAGTAAAGATAGAAGTCGGTCTTTCATCCAACATTAATTTTGGGCGAACTATTTATATAAGAGATATTATTAGCAATAGTAGCGTACTAGATACTACAAATATAGATTAAATGCCATATTTATTCGTGCACCCACGAAAATGCCAAAGGCTAAATACAGAAGCCCTTGTGCAATGAACGTGACAAGTTGCCAGACTTGAAAAACTTGGGATGAAACTAGGCAAAACTTCTCTTTTGAAAAAAACGAAGATAAAGTTTAAAGATTAATATCCTTTAAAGTTTACGTTTCTGGTAGATTGGTCTAAGACTAAAGTTTCCATTAAAAAACAAAGATTATATTCTGGGAAACAACACCCTGCAGACATAACCAAAAAGAGAGAAACATTAGTTAGAGTTAAAATATTAAAGTTTGTTATGCATATTCTAATTGATTTTCTAGAAATATTTAATACTCAAATCCGCTTAGTTTGTATCTGTCCTGCGGTTCCTGGAAGTTACAAATAAAGCAATGCCATAATTCTGTAAAGTTGTCTCTCCCTAAGAAATAAAACTAAAGAGTAAAAGTTTGTCTGGGATTGTGTTGAGGTGTAAAGAGGAAGACTTTCCCAATTTCTTGCCAAAACTTTTTTCTACACTCGGTCGACTCAAGTTCCAAGTTATCAATACTAGACCAGGAATGTGGAACAAGTTGTTTTCCCACAAACCGTGATGGTTACCTATCCCTTCTCCTGGAAAGGATAACCACCATGTAATCCTTTTGGTTTTGTCCTAAGTGGTTTCCCCATTATTTCAAAATACGCATTCAACTCCGGAATTTGTAGTATTAGACTTAGCAGAACAGATCATAGAGACCCATTCTGTATTTCCTACATTATACCAGTAATCGATCCACAAACACAATTGATTTCTGGGTTATAATGTAATAACCAAAATACCCTATGATTGGTCCGTATACTACTTTATCGATACAACAGGTAAAAGTTATCACCTGTCCCACCCGTTGTTAAATAAAGTACAAAGATCAACAACTGAAATTGATACTTTACCCGTTACATATCAAAAATTGTTTGTCTATCCGGTAGTCAATTCTTTAACTAAATAATGCTTTCCTATTTTTGTTCAACTTTCTCTCATCAAACCTCTTAAATTCCGTCTACCTTCCCAATTTAAGATTAGTTGCAACCCAACATGGAATATTAAACTAAGAAAATACCAGCGCCCTGCTCACATCCATTGCCAATATAATCCGCTCATTACTTACTTTTCTAAATTAAATGCCGCATGACTACTGGTGATAAAGAGGGAATGATGGGTAGGAAAATACACCACACATTTGCGTGTCAGTTGCCAATACATGCAATCCACAAGTGCTATACTGCCATCATACCCCCATTAATAATTCAATGGTCATTGTGTTTGGGTCGTCATGCAGTCATTGCATACCAACCTACCGTCTTCTCCTTAAGTGGGTCCACTTTCCATAATAGACACACTTTTATTAATTTCCTTCACAGTGGGTAGCAAGAAGGATAGCAATGTTAGGAAGTTGATCCACAAAAAGTTGGCCGAGTTCAAGCTCAAGTTCATGAAGTGAATGACAATCACTTCTTGGTGACATTCTCACTCAACCTTATCCTTCAGTGTCCTTAACTGGAGCGGTGTATATGTCTTATTATTATCTGATCCCCTCTCCAGTGATGTCTTGACCTTTCTTGTCGGCTCCATAACGGCGAAACTTCTTCACAGTTCACCTCACCTCGCCACAGTTCACCTGTTGGTTGGATTGGTTCAAATAAGAAATTCACTGTCCATCACCTATCCAAATTTCTTTGGCTTGGTTTCAAAGTTCATGTTTTTTTGTACACTTTCCCAATTCTCACTCAGTCTGGGTTGCACAGTCTCACCTTTCTCAGAGAAATTCTCTGAGATATTAGGATTTTCGGATATGTATGAGACACACTTACCCCGTCTTCCTTCGTATTTCGTAATGTCAAACTAATTATTTATCCATACCCGGGTTGATTTGGACTATTTACACTACCCGGTGTGACATTTACTGTTTCCGTGATAGTCAGCTTAGTTTAAGTTTTATTCACAATTTTTTCAATGTAGCTTAACTCAACCAGCTACGACTCAAGTAACTTCGGCAAAACCTGCCCTTTTACAAACCATGCTTTATTGTTCCTTTGAACTAAATATTTCTCAATCCATTGGAGCTGAGCGACCTGCAAAGACCAGATCAGATCTGAGCCAGAGTCCAACCTGCAGATTCCTTTTCTCTCTTCAGCTTTCTCTCTCTCGCCAGACAGAAACTCAGGAAAGGAACATGGGTGAGAATTTACTTTCTCTTCACCCAACCCACGATAGCACACTTGAATTTAGACTCGCAACACAATAACATTTGCTTTGGTTAAGGTCTGAAGGTGATGCGATCCCTGCTTTCTTTTTTGGGGCAACTTGTTTCACTGAAGGTAAAGCCAGTACCAATTCACTTGCTTTCTTTTTTTTTCATGTTAATTCTTGCATGGTTGACTCCTGTTTGGTCTGAGTCCCGGTTTTGTTTGCTACCAACCCAGTCTTATGTTATCGCTCCACATCCACTTCCAGTTCCGGTAGTGGCATTTATTTATTCAATAGTAAGCCATGTACATATTTTGTTTAAAAGTATTAATATTTGTGAAGAATGCTACCTTGTGATGTATACTGACGCGTGATAAGGAAACACTAGCAACAAGCAAGTATAGCAATAAGTTTGCAGGTTATCTAGTACCTGGAAAAATGGTGTACAGTAGGAGCCTATTGTCCTGTCTATTACAATATTACGCGAGTCAAAGCTTTCAACCAAGAACAAGAATAATTCATGTTCGCTCAACGGAATGAGAAAAAAAACTGCCAGACTTTGTTTGGTGGACGGTTTTTGTCGCTTTGCATTAAGGGAATGGAATATGAAACAGTCAAATAAAGAGGGAAACACACGCACGCCTGGATTGCATGTATGCATATTTATATGTACACACTTACATGATTCCTACCAAAATGTGGGAGTATAAATAAGGAGAAAAAATAATGAATTTGTCGTCCTGCTCTACATCCAGTCTTCGTGGGTTGGCTCAACCAACTTGGTTGGAGAAAGTGGTTGGTTAGATTTGCATACTTTGCGTTGAGGATTAGTATTATTTCTCCGGACTTTTGTAGAATAATATGTAATCGTAGATCTTTGTGGGTGAAATGTAAACAGGGTATGAAAATTTTTGTTGATGGGTAGCTAATTTCTTTTTACGTTCGTACAAGTTTGTCGACACTTACAGACATAAATGAGTAAAATGACATCTTCTTGGGGAAAGGAATGAATACATTCTCGGCGAATGTTGGGTATTAAACTGCCTTCGTCCTTCTAAAAGACAAAACAACAGATAGTAAATAAATAGGGCATGCACATCAGTTCATGCCCTATTACCATTACCCTGATACAGAACCGAAATGATTTATGTCTTGTATTTGATGTCAATAGAGCTTTATTCAATCGGTCAAAAATTCGCGTTCTTTTCACTTCTTACAAAAATTCTAAAGATAAATAGAATTGGTTCCATCCATTTGACTAGATTGTTGAACAAAGAAAAAGAATATTTGTCTGATATTCTCAACATGCATTGGCAATATGGTTGGGCAACTGTCCCAATTTCATGAATGTTAGATAGTTGCTCTTGAAGTCTTGTCACGGGATAGTGAGGAAGGAGGTCATTATAGATAAGAATAAATACATATTCATATATTGTCAGTTTAGCTCATCTGAACCCTCCAGGATATCTGCTTGTCTCTTCTACAGGCTATGGATTTTTATTTCGCAATTGTGCCAAAATGCAAGATACTCTAGAAACATGAATCCAACCATTGTACATGCATTATGGTGGTTCAGTCAAGGTAAATCTGTGTAGCTAATGATATCCTGAAACCATGAGTCGTTCTTGCTCGATGTGTACATAGAGGAAAGACATTGTCAATAATAATTGCAATTTTGTCCAATCATCTCAAACAATGGTTCGATATGATTGAGGGGACTGTGATCCCAATCCATTATTTACGAGGATTGCCGATTTTATGTTCTTGTCGTTTCCTGGATTATAACCAATAATCAAATTGTCCACCAATGCATGGCCTCCTTATGGATATGATGAAATGATGGAATTGAGAGGAAAATGGGTTAAAAATACAGATTGGTTGGCAGATTAAATCTACTATCCTCATTCTTTTCGTTTAAGGTTGAAGGTATAAATGACTAGAAACCAGTCGGAGTGACCACCATGCCAAATTTGATAGAAGCTATGAAAAAAGTAATTGGAGGGGCTTAATACCAAATGGGCACTGATTATAT
>JAAXNX010003009.1:0-11777 GCA_036491905.1 Folsomia manolachei
CATTCCGAAATTTTAAAGTCCGAATTTATCACAACGGTACCGAAATAATGGACACATGCATACCGAATAAATTAGAAGTGTCATGTTTTTGTGAGACGCCTCTTTCTTGTAATTCTAACCAAAGGTTGGGGTATAAATATTTACACTGCAAAAATTTATGAAGTTGCCGACGGACATAGAAAGTTTGTGAGTAATGGGCCAGTATAAAGCACTCCGATACATTTGGTTTACAAGTGTGAATAAATGAGAAAGCAGAAGACATGAATTGAGAACGAATTACACAAAAAAAACATTTCCATGAAATTGATGCATCCAGAGTAATCACCATTTATTACTGAAATATGTTTTTACTTTAATTGCAAAATAATTGGCATTGAACTGAATTACCTAAATAATTTAAACTTTTTTCCATTCCGGGCCATGCCGGCATTTCTTTTTTACTAGTTGTGTTGCTTCTCTGCCCACGCGCTGTCAGTTGCCACTGCCACCTCTTAATAGCAGCAGGGAAGCTGTTGTTCTCCAACAAAATTCCTGGATAATCAACGGCGTCAATTTCTCCAAATAGTTGCCACCAAATTCCAACTTGAGTGGACGTAGGGAGCTGTGCACCTTTCTAAAATATTTATTTTCATTTTGCCATTTCCTGGCATTCAGCCATCTCTCCGTGTTGCCATACAGGACAGAGCCAGCGGAAAGGAGAAGCAGTCCAAATATCACCGCATCCACAAACAGCACCATAAAAATGATGAGCAGCATCCAATGCGTGGAGTGGAACACAACTATGAATGCCACTCCACTAAGGATTTGAGCAATTGGCACAATCAATACTAGGAGAGGCATAATTCGCCCGCGGAAACATGAATTTAATATTTTCTCGGCAATCTGGCACTCTCGATACTCTTTTATTGAGTGGTTATTCGAAAGCTGTTTTCCAGATTTCAAGAATATCGCACAATTTCCCCAGAGTATGGCGATTAGTAGGAGAGGTATACATCCGTAATGTACAGCACCAATGGCGCCTTGCTGTGCTAAGGTAAACTCGACTCCGAAAACAATCCCGGCCTGGATGCCATAACCATCTTTGCCATATTGGCAGAGTTGCTGGGATCCAGCTAGTGGCGGTTTGCAAGTATTGTAAACTGACAGCGAGGCTAGGCTTGTTGGATAGAACCAAACCGTGAGCTGTGCTGGGCACACATTATTTTGAGGAGACAAGGACTGATGAGAGGAGTTGGATCTGAAACAATTTTAAAATTGTAAGCAAATTCCATGACAACTATTATCTGTTCGAGAAACGTTTAAAAGCGATAGAAACGTCCCAAAAACGTATTAAAATCATTGAAATATCATAATTTTCCATTCCTATTTCTTCCAGTAGTAGTCTTTCCTGCATTGCTACAGTTTACAAAAGCATACCTTCTCCTGAAATAAATCGATTGACAACTTTTGTTGGTGTGAGATCTGGTTCTAGCTCAAACCGGACTCCAAACAGTAAAACATTCACGATCAAAATCAGGTCAGCCACAAATTTATCGGCGGCCAGTAAACCATTGCTTGTCAAGATGGTGGAGACTTGATAAGCGATGTAAAAACCGTGAAGAACCATCCCGATCTTCAAACTCCAGGGTTTTGCAGGGATCTCTACAATACGATCATTTTTCTCGTCCCACTTGAATGGAAGGCAGTTAGTTCGAGTGGCAAGGCGTAAATTGGATTTTAAGGTTGACAAAACTACGGATGGAAGCATTTTTTGCAGAATTTTAAAGAAATGTAAAAATAGGAGACGAATTCCGCACAACCTAGTCTTCACAAATCTTCACAAGGTCGCGGGTATTATCGAGCCCTTGATTCGTATTTCAATGAAGTTTTAATTATCCGTCGTGCGATACGGTCTACAGATTACATCACAGCCACTTCATACAATTAAGTGTTGTTTATGTTGTGATGGCCAACTGGATTTTAATTATCAGATGCCGAAATACTAGGTAATTAAGATATCATCAAATATTACACCGGAAATTTTGACAATGATTAATGAGAAAGGAATAGAATTCCAATTATATTCCGATTAAATCGAAATCAAACATTAACTACACAGACTTATTTATATCTAATCCAAGTTGTTAATGTCCTATAAAGTGTCAACATCATGTCTATAATTGCAAAGACCACATTTATATGTCTTATACTAAGCATCAGCTCTAGAGCACGGGAAGAAATTTTGACCGTGCCAAGTGTGTGTCAAATACTATTTGGTGTCATAAACTGTGACATATAAATTATTCACCATACCGAGAGAGAAAGTTCCTTGGACTTTATCTACCATTTTTCAACGCTTCCCACAACTCAAAATTTTTTTTTAAAATTAATGATGACAAACTAAGGTTTTCATTGCCCTTTTGTACCTAGTGGTATTAACAAGGTGTAGTAGAAAGACGAAGGGTTGCAGAAAACACGCAATTTGGTCTTTTGATAAACTTAATCATTTTAGAAGGAATAAGTATTGTCACGAAATGAGAAAGTTGCTCACATCTCTGCCTCTCGCCTACTTTTAAGCATTTGTTCCAAGGAGAATAGGTTGTGCGTTTGCTTACCCTGTCAATCCTTGATTAACTTTGACACCAAGTACATTACAACATGCAAATATTTCTGCGGTCTAAAATCCAGTTGATTCCATCATTTAAAAAATATGTGGGGAAGAATAAGCATCCATTAGAAAACGGCAAAATAGGAAATTGTCACTAGGACCATTCTCTATTTCATTGTTCCTTTTCTTTCTTGGTTGGTAAGCCACAACGTTAGCAAAGTTATTGCTCAATCATGTCCATACTGGCCAGCACATCATTCTCCACGTAAGCATTTCATACAGACCAATTATCCATTCATTAAAAAATTACAACAAAAGTCAAACGGAATATGACTAGAACAAATTCGTAATTCCATCCCTGTGCCTCTGCTCGGTCAGTCGTTTTACATTTCCAAGAACCTCAACTCAACTAACATCATGTCGCTACATGTACTAACATTAAAACATATCATATTTACTATTGTCATTTATTATCTATTACACTCAGTAAACTCGGGGCTGCCAAATATATGCCAAAGTCTTTTCAAAATGGAAAGTTGTGATATCCAAATAATTCACAATACGGAGCTTGGAAACCCCTTAAACTTTATCCATCTCATTCCCACCCTTCCCAGGACCCTTGTCAACAATTCATTTTTCCAACCAACGGAACACTCTCAAAGAATTAGACTCACTAAGGATCAAATAAAATTTATTATTTTACAGGGTCGTACTCCCTATTTCCGCTTCAGTTATGTGGTTATTAATCAGAATTTCGGAGACATTCCAGGCCACTTGTGGTCCGCAGAGATACGACAACTGGCCATACATTCGTTTGGAAGGTACGAGCTGAATACTTGGTTACCAGCCGAGCCCACAGTGAACAACATCCTAATTATTGTCTACTCTCAAAATGCACATTTCGCCTCAAAAGTAATCCTCCGTGTTTCGAATCCCTGGAGTAGGAAACTCCAGAACAGGATCACTTTCAAAAGGATAGAAGAGAACAACTGGATTTGTGTTCCTGATCCTTACGAAGGATTTTGGTCCTACCTTGTCCCAACTTTGGCGAAAGAGTGTTTCCCAATTGGAGAGAAAGATGATATTCTGGAATATATCAAACGACTCCGACAACCTCCTACGGAATGGTGTGTGGATATTGACAATCCAATCGAGTTAACAAAGATAGCTGTACTTACACAGAATGGCGTCAATCCTTTTAACCAAGGCTCAAATTATTCGATTGACATCTATCTTTTGGCACTTGCCGTGAGAAAGGAGAATCCTTCTTTTGCCCCAATTATTGGAATGATAGGACGCAGGTCTTTAATAGTGCTGGGCCGCTATCAAAATTGGGTGGGAATGAAAGGGTCCTTCGTTCCCACGGGGGAGAGTGGGTGGTCATTCCTGAGCTGTTATTCCAAGCCCGTGGTCACCTTCCAGTTTTATGTGACACCATTCCAACCTCAATTGTGGACCGGGCTTGGAGTTGCATTTGTCGTCTTGGTAATTATTCTGCAGGGTTTGGTAGTCTATGAGAAAGTAAAGAGCCCATTTCCATGTTGGATGTAAGTACTGGGTGGCCTACTGGAAGATGGAGTTCCAATACCGGCTAAAATTGAAGCAAGCTCTGCATTTCGATTCATCTTTAGTTGTTGGATCCTCGTTGGCGTGCTATTGTCAAATTGTTACAATGGACTTATGATCACAAGACTTAACTCACCACTGGAGGCAAACCGATTGGAGAACTTCAAGGATTGGGTGTGTCACTGGAAGGACGTCAATTATACCAAAGCCACTGAAAACCCAAAGGGAGACTCTTCCCAAGAAATGACGAATGAAATTCGAACCTACTTTGGAAAACTTTTAGCCGTATTTTTCAATGGAGACGATTTGAAAATTCTACGACCGCTGCAACACTGCACTAGTCTGCTTTCCCTCCCGTCAGAAAACAACCTTTACGATGAAATGGTGGCGAAAAACATTCCTACTTTTCTCCACTTCTTGTTTAATACCGTTAGCGACATGGGCCACAATATTAAACGGGATGAACTTCTATTGAACCTGTTTCACCCGGAACAGGTTTCCATATTCCTTAGAATTTCCGATGGTCTTGGGAACCTCTCTCTTTCTGAGTTTGTGAGTCGCGTGGAACTGGAAGTAGTGGCCTGTGGTAAACGGTTTTTGTTGCGGACACATCTGAGCTTCAGTCAGAGCTGGTGTTTTTGTTCAGGAATTACTTTTGGTTAAAATTTTACAAGGGGAAAGACATTCTGGAGTCCTTCCCATCTACGAAATATTCGAGGTGGTGTTGGTGGTGGTGAGACGCCTGATTAACTTTACTAATTGTACATTTTATAATTTTTATAGCACCAAGTGGATACGGCTCCGGAGACATGGTTGAACAATCGGACACCGTTTTTGTGGCCGGACTCCCTCAAGAAGCTTCTGAAGAAGACATCGCAGCTTATTTTGGATCCATTGGAATTGTGAAGGTGAGAACTTGCTCAATTATTGGAATCTATCGATTAAATTGCAACAATTACATTTTAACAATTGCCTAATCCTTCTTCCAGACTGACCGTCGCACAATGAAACCCAATATCTGGATGTACAAGGACAAAATGACTGGGAAGCCGAAAGGAGAATGTACCTTGACCTATGATGACCCTGCCGCCTCACCCGGGTCAACTCATTCTGGGAGGGTGAGGCTAGGAAACATCTCAACCTGATCCCTCGCTCCTTGCGTTGTTCCTCGGTGAAGAAATACTTTAACGCCATGACAACTAGAGGTGATTATCACGCCACCTTCCAGATTATCGCATGTGACAAAACGAACTGTCTCGACACCCTGATAGCTGAGCTAAGGAAAGCCAACTGCCTCTCTAGAGTAACCTCTTTTTACACCCAGTGGGCTCCGGATATTGAATGGGACCAAGAAACTAGGACGTGGGCAGTATTTAGCTCCCTACAAATTCTAGAATTGAGTCCATGCCGAGTAGACACAGGAATTAGCGTTCCCGATGTTCCGAGATATGTCGGAGAAGTGATTCAAAATTGTTTAACGGCATGTGTCATCAATCGTTTGACTTTTCCTTGCGTGCAATCTATCACCTGGAAACTTCCCAAAAAAAAGTTTATGAATGATGTTGAGTGGTTTACGGAAATTCGGAGAGCCTTCAGCCAGTCTTCGGTGTTCCCTTTGGCAAATCTTGAATTTTTCCTTATAAACCAAGCGGATTTGTTGCGTTGCTAAACAACGGTTTGGAAGTGTTAAGTGAACATAGTGGCCAAATAGAATATGTAATTGGTTTATTTATGTGGGCTCAAGTGGCATTTTCATTGATTTTTATGATCATTGTTTTGTATCTTTTCTGGAAAGTAGGTTTTGAATATAGGAAGTTAATGTTGGTCGAGGTAGAAATGGAAAGGGAAAGACGGGCTTGGGATACGGTGAGAGATGAATTCCAGTGGTTTTTCTACTTTCTTACACCTCTTCTGAACGCGGTTGAGTATTTGCATGGATTTTTCATTGAATAAATTTAAGGATTTTAATTTTGGAATGATTCAAAATTTACTGCCATAGATAATGTTTTTAGTAGTGGGACATTTGTTTGGGTGGTGGCACAAGAGTTTAATAATAAAACTTCGATTAAATTTTGCACATCATAAATTTTTAGTATGAACGCATTGTTAGTGAAATTCAGTGAACAACTTATGCAAGCAACGACAATGTTGCGGAGTAAATCTCATTTAGCAGATTTTGAATGCGTGTCTCGGCATGTTTCACAATTTTAATAAATAATTATTCCAGTTCTAAATAAAAATAGGAATAGAAACAAACCGAGGATATTCATGAAACCATTCACTTCATGAGCACCTCGTTCAAAAGTCTTTGTTCTGTGGAGCACAATCATACTTTCCTACCTATGTCACATCTATCAGCCACTTGAGCTTGGGGCCGATGTTAAAAAATATAGAGAAAGAAAAAGGGCAAAGTACTGGTAAAACTTGTGAGCCATTCCTTTGTTTTGTTTTCCTTTAAATAAAAGAATACTGAATTTTATGTTTCCACAAAATACTTGAATTCAGACTATTAATTACACGGAGGTAATTTGTAACCAATTCCTTTAGTTTACAAGGTTATAAAACCCCGTTTTTAGCTGAAAAGTATTTCAATTTAGTAAATAAATTTATTATAATAGTGTGTTTGGCTTTGAATTGTTTGATGTTTAAATGTATAGTGCACGACACGAAGTATACTTTATGTTTTCGAGTAGTCTGCACCGAGGTGAATCTTCTTTAAGAGATAGGAAATGTAACAAATGCAAAAAGCGGACCTGAAATTGAATTCAAGTTCAAAAGCATGTATTTAAATCTTCCACTCAATCTGTACTGAAGCGTATCTGCTTATAATACGGATTATGGGTTTATCAAATTTATTGAAATCAGGAACACATGCGAAAACCGAAGTAAACATAATCCGCCCACAAAACTTTGTAAGCTTGGCGGCCATGTACTGCTTATTTTTAATGCGATAAATAAAATTCATCGCATTGACGGAAAATTTTTATTTTATAACCAGATCTTTGCAAAACCATTATAAATTTGAACTTTTTAAAAAGGCGAATAATACTGAATAAAACGTAATTTACCTGGTAATGCCGCACCCATTTAAATTTTAAACTGGAAAATAGTTCCAATGTCCTGTATTTCAATCACATTCATTTAGGATAATCCGAGCCTTGGCAATGGATCAAAAGGATTAGTATCTAAGTTGGTTATGGTGATGTGAATAATTCATAATCCTTGCAATCTTATCTAATCTCATTCTGAAAAACACACAGAACAAACTTAATAAACGATATTAAACTGAAACTGAATATTAAAAAATATTATACCTAGGTAGTAGCATAACGTCATCAGGCCCATGAGTATTCAATTAACTCGCCGATAAGCGAGAATGCGTATTATGCCACTTATTTGCAGTATAGCAAGAATTTTATTCATAAACGGAGGTACGTTTTTTAATCATATTCCAAAAGTTACGTAAAATACTAATCTATCACAAGATGTGTTTTTTCTCAGTTTTAGTCACCGTAAGTGAACCCATTGTCAACACTGATCCAAATGTAGGATTCCGAAACTTTCTCAAAGACAAAATGTCTGGATTTGAAAATTGGATTACCGAAAATGGGTTTGATCCAACACCACTCGTGCTGAGAGAGTGCCCTATCAATGTAGATGCCGGATCGTACACACTCAAAGGGAGTATAAGGTAACACCGACATTGCTGATTTAAATAATTTTTGATATTGGGCTTACGTCACAGGGTACGAATACTAATATTAATACAACATTGACTTAATAGTAATATCTCAGCAACTGGCCTGTCCAAAATACAGACAGTCGTTGTAGTAAAGTCCGTCTTCAATAGTAAATTCTTAAGCATGGGTGTCACAGTCGATGTTAATATTTCGGGTAAGAGCCAAATGTGGTAATAATCCCTATTATTGGTAATCAGTATTCACTTTATACATGGAAATTTAGGAACCTACAATGCGACTGGTCGCATTTTAGACTCGGAACCATTCGGGGGTCAAGGTACATGGTTTATTGCCTCAAAAATTACACTTGACGTCACTGACTCTTTTCGAATTGTGGATAATTACATTGTTCTGAATCACGCTTCCATATTCGGCGGTGGTTCAATCCCGGTGCAAAACTATGAATTTTTGTTTACGCTGGCAACGATAAAAAAATTTAATAACATGTTTACCACGGATCACCCACAAGAAGTTTACATAACAAATGATATCTTCTCAATCATACCAATAAATGTTTTAGGGGCCTCCGGAGCAAAGTTAATGATATTTCGCAATTTTTTTACAAATTATCTGTCGGAATATTTCAGGGTAAAATGCCATGGATATAATTTCACTGTTGCAAGTTTGATAAGATTTCAAATGAAATGACTGATATCTCAGAATTTGACAGCTGCCGAAGTAATTGGATGGGATGTTCCGCTTCCTGCAACAACAACAATATCTCATCAAACCACAAACCCTATTACAACAATTATGGCAACTACACCAACTACTATGTTAACAACTTCTACTCCAATCCCCACCAGCACAATAGTTATAACGACATCGCGGGAAACAACCACTGATTCAATTCCAATTGAGGAGTCAACATCGGTTCTCACCACTCTAGAAGATAGATCAACATCGCAAGCCATGGAAACCAGCACTGTGGACATAGAATTTCCAAGCTCGGAGACTCCGACTAATGGGTTTTCTTCACCAAGTGTTGAGCCAATTGTGTCCACTACAGAAGCGGACTTTTCTGAGCCCAGTTGGGATGCATCAACTGAACCAATTCAAGACATCTCGACCGAACCAGTTCGTGATACATCGACTGACCCCAGTTGGGATACGTCGACTGATACAACCTGGGATACATCCACCATCCAAGAGGATGATCTAACTATTCTGCCCATTTCCCAAACATATCCATCTAGTACAGTAATTACTTCTGGGACAGAACAAAGCTCAACAACTCAAAAAGTTTCAACCTCCACACCTGGGGCAGAAACCCCAAATACTTACACTCCATGTGGACTAGGAAGAGAAATGACATATCTTTACAATGATACTTCGGAATGGAATGAGCATTTGGAAGACTGTATGCAAAATCATTTGCTATAAAACTAAGAAACCCAGTCAAATAATTTTGAATTGAATTTTGTGCGACGTATTTGAGTACTTTGTTTCATTTTAGGGCTGTGCTTGTCGGAAATGACCACCCGTTTTGATGCCTCCTATCTTGAATATTCTAGCCAAGACGAAACCCTGATTTACTATGGGATATTTAAGGTGCGCAATTATTCATAAATGTAACTTCCTCTATTTTATCTGTGGCACAATTATAAACTCAAATTCCTATTGTAGATAAGCAATCGTTGGTGCTTGGATGATAAGGGGATTGGATACCAGCGACGACCGGGTTGTAATGTACAATGCAATGGTGAGCTTGATTGTTTCGTACAATAAATATATTTTTGTCTGCCTGTGGAAATTAACACTTTCATTTACAACTATAGATCTACGCCACACCTTGGAATCAAGTGTGGCCTGTTCAAAATTTATTTACGAACAAAATGGATTTAACGAATGGCCCGATTTTTATACTCAATGTCGAAATAGGACTTTAAAGTTCTTGGATTCATGTAACGGTAAGTATTATTTTGGAGTACGGAGATTCATGGCTAACACTTTAATACGAGAATTATTTCTTGTCAATTTAGAAAATCCATACTTTATATCTTCCTATACACCGGAGACGGCAAAGATTTTCGCAGAATTTGACAATAACCGGACACTATCCTGCTCCGCTAAGGGTTATCCACCTCCAGCGATTGAATGGGACATTGAGACCATCGCCTACATTGAAAGTTCTGAGGGTCGACTATTCCATAACTTTACAAAACAGCTTCAATCCGATGGAAACTACTCAATGATGGAGACTCTGACTTTCACTCAAGTACTGCAAACTGACGACCGATCCTATACCTGTCATGCATACAGTATTGCTGGCGATGACTTTGAGACCTACACAGTCACCGTGGTGGCTCGTGCGGATAATAATAATTCGCCTTGGTCACAAATTGCAATGATTGGTGGAGGTTTTGCGCTGACTTTGGCCATTGTTTCGGGACTAATTTTTTTCTTGAAGAAGCGAAAAGTAATACAAAGAAAATATGGACTGTGTTAAAGACAATTTACTAAAATGGTCCTTTATATTTAGAGGAACATCCAGCTCAACAAAATCTACCAGCAATTCATTCATGGAAATGTAGATCCTTTAAGCACCCCTCCAGAGCCAGATTTCCTCTCTTGTCTCCCGTATGATGTTTACAACATTTACCACAAAGTTTTAGATGTCCCATTCTCAGGATCCTTAGCGATAGATCGGGATCGTCTCAGAATAATTGAGATACTGGGTCAAGGTGCCTTCGGCATTGTTCACAGAGGGATATTGGATGAAAAGAAAGTAGTCGCAGTAAAAACAGTGCCATTTAATGCACACCCTTCCAAGCTTTCTGCGCTCCTTACTGAAGCAAAAATTATGAATTATGTCGGAAGTCACCCCTATATTGTACAATTTGTCGGTGTACAGTTGTCAGATTTACGGAATGGTAAAATAAGCAGTTTCCATTAAAAGGCAAATCTTTCAAAATGACAAATTTAGGAATTGCCTACGTCGTTTTGGAATACTGTGCCGGAGGATCGTTAGAAGCTTGGTTGCATCGCATGAAAGAAATGGAGTCAAGAACTCCAAAAGCTTTCAATCCTCCCATCAACTTTCCTGGTTATGAAGCCAGTAGAAGTTGTTAAACGCGTGTCGACCCACCAACTGCTGACTTGCTGCCAGCAAGTATGCAACGCCATGGAGTACTTGGGGACTAAATTGGTACAAAACACAGTTTATCAATAAAATTTGTTAGCTCACAAATCCCAATTTTGTTTAGATAATTCACGGTGATTTGTCCGCAAGGAATGTTCTTCTAGACGCGAAGTCTGTTGTCAAAATTTGTGACTTTGGACTCGCTCGAAGAATCTGTGACCCACATAAGAAATATGTTTTTGGTGACAAGGTAATTTTTTTGGAAAAAACAGTAAACTTACTTAAATTGGAATGTAGACGATTGTTGCTCAACTGTTTTATGTTCCAGGAAACTCCTTTTCCGTGGCGATCCCTCCCGTTGGAAACGCTAACTCAGTTGAGGTTCTCAACCGAATCAGATATCTGGAGTTTTGGCGTATTTATGTGGGAAGTCTTTAGTTTGGGTGAGGTCCCTTATGGCAAAGGACTCAACTGGGGTCCAGACTTTATCCGGTGTTTGGAGCAAGGATTTCGGTTAGGAAGCCCGAAATTTGCGAATGAGGCAATGTGAGTAAATTATGTTAATTATTATTTTTTTAATAAATAATTTTAGTATTTTTATTCCATTCTTATGCTTCCACTGCAGTTACTGCCTTATGAAAAAGTGCTGGCATGTTGATCCGAAACAACGCACCCCATTTAACGACCATTCTAAAGAATTGACTGGTTTACTGAAATCAAAGCTGGACAAAAAATATCCGAGAAAAAATTCAAGTATGCTTGTTGCTCAAGGAGAAAAGGAAAATGTAAAATTGCTGGCGGA